>JABUQX010093743.1:27500-67565 GCA_015478945.1 Trachelipus rathkii | reverse complement strand
CAGCTGGAACAAGTTCCTGGGTTTAAATATTTAGTATAACATGTTGAACTTTTAATTATTGAAAAGGGATACGGCTGATGCAGAGAATGTAGTAGGAAAGTTGTGAATTCGGCAAGTGAAGTAGAATAGTGCTGGATTGACATTATATTCGTTTTGAGTGGATTATTGACAATGGACTTAAGTCATTTAGATAGAGATAGCGCTAGGGTCTTTTTCAATTTTAGAGGTGTATAGATTATATTTTATTAATTAAATAATAGATATACTGTTGAAAATTTAATATACTAATATATATTCAGAGATAAATATACTAAAATATAATATATTGATATCTATAACGATTAACCTGATAGATGTTAGGGTTTAATTGAAAGCTATAAAAATAAACTGGAGTTAATAAACGTGAAGTAACGGCATCTATCGATTATCAATTTCCTTCATAAAGAAACGGAATTAATTCGATAAACGAGAATACTTAACTTTTTCACTAGAGTAATTACGGAGTAACGATATAGGATATTTCAATTATTATTATTGTAAGTATATGCCTAGGTCTGTACTTGCCTTCAAAAATGCCAGGGTTTGTAGTTCCTATATATATACCTGGTTTGAACTCTAACCGTACTCCACGCTGGTGGCGGTGAGGGTAGAGTATACTACAGGAGTAGGTAACTGAGACGCGGTTGCAGCGAAGTATTCCCGGATATCTATTTATCTATATTTAAGCCTTCAATTGATAGGCGTAAGAGTCTAAACTAACTCACTTTTGAGGGTCCAATGACTCATTATACTGTACTATTATAGGTAGTCTATAGATTTCAGAATCACCAAGCAATAGGTGAAAAATACTATACTAGTGAGGGTTATTTTATTAACTATAATAATAATATATATAATTAATATCTAATATAATATAATATTAATTATTAAATATATATATATATATATAATATATATATAATATATATATATATATACTATAATATATCTATATATATATATTGATATATATATATATATATTTATAATATAATATATATATATATATATATTATATATATCATATTAATATTATAATAATATATTAATATATCTATATATATATATTATTACTATATATATATATATATATTAATATAAAACTACTATATTAATTATATACTGTGCACTTAATCACCCTATAGTACAGGTGGAGTATACAATACGGTGATAGAGGACCTAACAGGAAATGAGAACTTTTAAGGCCGCTATCTCAAACCTGCTAGGCCTAAACCTATAAACGTTAGTTAGTCTTAAGTACAATTTTAATTAATCATTTTAGCCTATTACCCTTCGTAGAGATATGATAAAAGCCACAGGCTTCTGGCAGAGCGAGATTTAGACATTCACTGTCGTACGCTACGGGATCTGGAGATTAGGAGAAACAGCTGAACGGCTGACAAGTGCTACTTTTCATTACTTGCCAATCATCAGCGGATCCAATACTCCGCATAAGTGCGTCAACCAAATAACGTACATTTAAACACAACTTTTAATAAGAAAAACTTGAAAAGATACATCAATTGAGCACAGCTCTCCAATTAAATAATCATGAATATATTATAAAAAATGCCCACTATCAATTAAAATATCATTTTTAATTTTTTAATCAGATATTTTAAATTTAACATCTATAAAGATAAAAATGTCTTTTATATATTATATAATTAAGTAATATTATTAAATAATACTTAACAATAAATAAATAACTTAATGAATGGTAGGGTATTTTTAAAAGTTTTAAGCCACATATTTATGATAGAGCCAATAATTTAATTATTAAAGATTGATTAAAATTAATCAATACACTTGTTATTTTATCGAAATTGCATAGATAAACTAATATAACTACAAGAAAATTAATATTACTCCACAGTCTAGAGTATTGTAACCTCTCTAAAATCACTGGAGTCATTTGCCTCATATAAAACAGTTCAGTTGCCTGAAAAATAGCTAAATATAAAAGCGATGCGCTTTATACGACACGAGATCATATCTATACACTATATATCATATATATATAATATATATATATATATATATAATATATAATTATAATTATATATATATATATTATATATATATATATATATATATATATATATATATATATATATATATATATATATATATATATATATATATATATATATATATATATATATATATATATATATATTTCTATTCGGATATGTATTTAATTTTGATACACTTTTTAGAAAGAAACTTAGGTTGCAATACGCTCCTGGTTGGATACACAAATATACAATTCTCTCAGAAAGCATTCGTTTTCACTAACAAACCATGACCGTTCAACTTGCATGCCCCAAGAGTAATGACGCCGCTTTTCTTCTTTCGAGGCAAGCAAGCGGTTGTTTACATATTTCAACCTGAATCATAGGATTGAAACAAGAATGCATTGCCTTAAAAGGAGCTTAAGAAGTGCATTGTTGGGAATTACGAATAAAGAAGGAATGTGAGGTATGCTTATTTTAAACGTTTTTGGACGTTCAAAAACTCTTCACGATAAAGGACCCCCTTGTTAAAAAGAGTCTTTTATCTTAAAGACTTGATTTAATTAGCATACGCCGCATGATCTTCGGATGACGTTATAGTACGAGAGTTAGGAAAAGGCATAGGAGTTCTAGGAAGTAAGGCCAACCGTGTGAGTTGGGGTTGCGAGAAGTGGCAAAGATCTGATCTGAATGGTGTTATCCGAAGGCGCATCTTCAGGTGCTAACTGTATTCGGAACGTTGGATGTTGGGATGGCCTGAAGTGGGTGTTCTCAGCCGGGTTCGACACCTCTGGTATGCATTTCCTACCAAAGGTATACTCTCTTGGTCCAAACAAAGCTAAGCGATGACGAGGACAGCCGAGGAAAACGATGGTTCCTGAAGTTCTCCCTCCGATATATTGGAATGAATTTGATCTGGGGAAATACGGGGTAAAAGGATGCAAGGACTGATTTAAACGAATCTAATCTCGATTCCATGATTTTCCTTCAAAGCTTGACACTTTAGGGAATAAGACAGACAGACATGTTAGGTAAAGCAACATGAGATAAGAAGTTGAATGAAGACATGATCAGAGTGAGAGATTATTGAAGAGAATCTTATATTTTTTCCAAGTGGTATAGTATTCTTAAAACTGAAATTTTGGCAGAAAGTGAACAGCGCAGAATCCGTATGGAATTGTAAAGACAGTAGTCCCATAGGCCGCTGTATAGAATTGGGTTTCTCACATGCGGTGGAAGCCCTAGTTTTTTTTGAAAAAGAAATGAGAAATGTCCTAAGGTGACAGTATAAGGTTCCTTAGATTTGTATTCTACAATGGGACAATGAGAAAAGTCATTGGTAAAATTTAGAATTAGGGCTAACAAGCAAGACTGATCATCAATGGAGGCAAACATTTGGGATTGGGGACAAACTGCTAGTTTGCGTAGGTGTCGACCAAGGTTGTGTGCCCGACGTCTTACAGATAAATGTAATTTCCGTTGACATAGTTCACAACAGAAATAATTGTTTGGCGTCAATTGTACATTCACTCCGAACAAGACAGATTTAACTCAAAGGCAGATGATGTAGGGAAAAGGTATAAGGTTTAATGAGAAGGTGAATTTCTCCACTGAAATAAAGGAATTAGAAGTGATTAGTTTCATAAGAGCCTAGCGAAGATTGAAGAGTCCAAGATGTAGTTAAGAAAGATGGTAATGTTTCTTTGTTTCCCACACTTTTAGAAGCTTTCTAGATTTCTTTTTCAATCTCCAATGCACAAAAGGCAATTTAGGGAATATTGGAGAAAAAAGTTGCGAGTTAGTGATTTTTTTCTTCGCCAATTGAAGTGAGGTTATCACCAATTGGTGAATATTATGAATATTGCTCACAGTTTGTTCGATTAAATTTAATAATGCACGTATACTTCCCATTTGATTTATTTGATGTATGATGTTATGTGTAGCGCTTAAACTTGATTGAAACTCTATCAACTTTTGTAGGCTATCCCTAAAATTCATAAAAGTACGGGTATTCGACTTTAATTGTTCTTTTAACTCAGTAATTAATAAATTTTATGTGGAGGCGTAATTGCCTAGGATATTAATTTTCTTTCGGAGTAATTTTACCTGCTTTTCAGTAGCCGTACCAAAAAGAATGTTGAGGATGTCTTCCTCCGAACTCAAAAAGCAGCTCGTTTCTTTTTTGAATCGTGCTGAGATCCAAGGTAATTCACTCACTTCACCTAAATTTCTGGCCAAAACTTTTCACTCAAATGGTCATTAGTCTTAAATTCCCATTGATGACTTTTTGACTGGTTGAAACATTCAGAAATTTGGCTTCGAAAGATGGTAAGAATGAATCCTTGATGTTATTTACTAGCTTAGTTGTCTTAATTATTGTTTCTTTAATGTCTGAAGGACATTCCAAGGAAATGATTAAATCTAAGTATCCTTCTATAAAACTTACTTCACCGGTGCGATATAAGACTAAGCCAGGCTGATTTTTGTTTTCATTTTTTTAGCAGGGTATTTTGACAATGTCAATATATGGTGAGTAGAACAAAATAATTTTTCCGAAACTTCATTTCTGAAATTTTTAGCCATTTTGAAATACTTTATACTTTTCTTATAATTTTGTAATAAATAAGGTCGCCTAATCATGTTTGATTACTTTTGAACATTAGAAATTAATGGTTAATTAAAAAAAGCAATTACTAATTAAGTAGTTTTCTTAACTATGTATTTGTTAGTTAACTTATTTTTCAATACTATATACTATTAACTATATACTTGTTAGTTACTTATTTTTTAATACTAGAAGCTAAATTACAAAACTAGGGAAGTTTTCTTAAAATTATTGGAGTTTACTTGTTTTCTTATTTTTTTTCCCCCCAATGGAAAAGTTTTTGCTTTTCCTGTTTTATAGTATTTTTTATTCTTTTAAAAAAAAAGTTCTTTGTCCCCCTCCGTTGGAGTAAGACGTATTCTTAAGACTTATTATTAAAAAAAAATAAGCAGAAATATAACTAATGAATCTAATCCAGGTTAAGTGTTAGTTCAAGCAAAACAAAAAATTTTATATCTAAACTATAAGAACCTAAGAACTAAAGTTCAATTTTACACGCTTCTTCCCTTAATACTAGGGGTACTTTCCCGTATCTTAATCCCCAGTAGTATTCGTCTTAATTTTAGGAGTACTTTCCCGTATCTTAATTCCCAATAAGAAGAATCTATTCGAAAGAAACGTTTAGCAAAAGTTTTTCTTTAACATAGAGGTTAGTCAACTTAAAAAACTAATAAGCGAATTTTCGCAAAATTACTAATCCAAACTAGGTAACTTAAATTAAAACCGGTTTGTTAATCCAAACTAAGTAGCTTAATCTAAATTGGTCTGTTAATCCAAACTAAAAATTTTATCTAAAATTAAATAAATAAAAAACATAACAAATGCCAAAATGCCAAAATGTTCGTAGACATTTTCTTAAATCTAAAAGAAAAATCAAATATGAATTAGTAGTTGGGGCAATAATTAATGTCTTTTTTCCTTAACTATGTATTCAAATTCAATTAACAGGCGGAAGTTTGGACTTGTAGGATGATTCTACGCTAATAGTTCTCATCATTGTGTCCTAATTAGCCTCTGCTTTGATTGTAATTTGGGCTTTAGTTCTTTTTCAATTTCCTTTATAGTTTTGTATACTTCTGTAACTATCTGTGGAGGGTAGATTCCTCCGTGGACAGTTAAATAACAATTCGATGTGGTAATCAATTAAATAATAACGATCGAGATCATTGTATATGTTATCATCATCATTGAACTACGGTTAATTTCACGATTTATTATTGCTGAATCCTAAGCAATAGGTAAAATTAGGGATAGTTAATTCCCATATAGTTATGTTATAGGAATGTTTAATTAGAAGATTTCTTCTAAGGGGTAAAGTAGAATTTCTTGGGGGAAGATCCTAATCAATACGTAAGCATCCATAATTTTATTTATCGCTCTTCATTCGTTATCAGCTATCAGTGGTTTCTTGAAGAATTTTCATTTAAGTAGTTTATAAGGTTGGATACTGCGTTTGAAAATCTTCTTGGGAGTAAATGGGTGTACCTAGATGATCAGGTCTATATATAAATACTACTCTCCTTATTATAATGAACCAAGGATACAGTAAAGAAGTACGCATTCTGCTCTTTGAAGTCGAAATTCTCTCTATCCGGCTTGAATAGTAATCAAATGTCATAACAAACCGATCGGTCTCCACTATCAATTGAGAACGTAAATACACACTTACTTCTTCCTTCCTATTCCTTCCAACATTTGAATCATACTGTTCTCGTATATGGGTGAAACGGATTTTGGATCCACACATCCCCACCATCCTTCTTATCAAGTCTCATTGGTTATGGTCGGGGACTCCAAGTGACAGTCTCCTGTTCATCAGGTGGTCCGCACTCGAGCGTCTGCACTACTCTTCTTCCACAAGCTAAATATATATACCAGCTTAAAACTTGTAGTCCCTAAGACGGCATCTTCTCGTAGGTGGTGAACCATTGGTTAACCGGCATAGGGTTCTCCAGTTTGTATATCCCACTCATAGGAGACTCCTTTGATAACCTTATATACAGAACGGATTATGGCTGGGTCCGCGCGATCGCTGGGACTATAGGCCCTCCATGAACAGGCTATAATTATGGGCAGTGTTACTAATCTTTTCCATATATTCAATCAAGCGAGCCTCTCGGGTACACGAGAGGTATCATATGTACATTTTCGGGCAAATAATTTCATCTACTCACCCTCCAGATTTTTAACATCTCTTATCTTCCTCTTCCTCGCATACTCTCATCATACTCTATTCCCTATCTGTACCATTCCCATCTTTTGATTATGGGTGGGGCCTAAATCCCCCAAAAATAAAACCTTTATTTCCTTCTTCTGGGGCTATCATTCAAACCCAACCACATCTCACTATTTCACCTTCTTTCAATTACTGGCTCGATCGTGTACTCCCATATTTGCCTGGTAGGATGTGTTTTCCTAATTCACTCTCCTCCTCCGTATTTATATAACTACGATCAGTTCCGTAAATGGGACACCGATATTCTATTCATTCTATTCTAAAAGACACAGATTCACCTCAACTTAATCATTCTCCTTACTTTAACCTTTGCGCGCTTCCTAATACCAGTGAGGAGCCCTTACTGCCTATTGATCTCTTGTAAGTTCCCCGTCGATATTTTTCTTCCCTGTTGTGTACATTTACCTCTTTTTCTGCTAACTCTCCTAACTTCTACTTTGCTACTTTGCATTGGTATTTATTATTTCCTTCCTATATCTATGTGACAAACATCATCTTTGAACCTTCGGGCATTGGAGATTGTTTATGTACACTTCAACTTACCCACCACCTTTCTTTATCGCATATCTTAAAACTCCAGCTTGCTTACACCTTATCTATATCCACAACTCTGGTTAAAAATTTGGCTCCTACTTAATCTCATCCACAATACTTCATCTCGCACTGGATTAAAACTGGGGCTTCTTCTTTGCTCCAGTTATGTGTTCTGTTGTCAATCGCTTGTTTATCACAATTCACTGGATTAACTCTTTTGCGGAGACCGCATACTTAAATACTTATCTTATTACTCGTTTGTTCACAGTTAACATCCTGCACGCTTAATTCTGCTCCTATACTTCCTTCTTATCACTCCTCTCCATCAAGTCCCCTAACTTAATTTTACATAAAAAACATATATGATATTTGCTTTAATATAAACTTTCCGTAGCACTACCTTCGCATGTCAGTGAAATTAACATCCAACACATTTTCAATATAATTATATCATGTGCATAATTTAAAACTTCAGTACCTCAATATCTTTCATTATCATATTTATAATTCAGAAGCCAACAAAATTAAAATCTGAATGAAATTACGTTTATTTCTGTTTAAAGAAAGTTTAGTTACACACATACCTCTCTCATTTTAACCTTTTCTTTCCTTCTTTTAAATTATAAATTATAACTCTATACATTGTCCTGCTTACCCCTCTCACCCTAAGATGCAATTTTAAGACTTGTTATTAATTGCTAGAATAGTTAACCCATTGCCCATCCATGCGCTTTTAGTTCATATGTAATGTTAAGAAACTGTAAACACTCCTTAGGGATACCGAAAAATCTATATATTAGTACACATATATATATGATATATTAAATACATTAATATATATATCTCTTATATATGCACCAATTTATATTATATATATTCATCTTTATATTAATTTATCTATATATATATATAAAGGTTAATAATCTTATCTATAATCTATAACGGTTAATATATCTACTATAATACTATATTATTATATTATATTACTAAAACTAATATATATACTTATATATTCGTTAACTTGATAAGATTGATATATATCTCTATATTCTCACGCTTTATTTATTACATAATTATAAGGTGTGCAATTAATACAAAGGGTAGAAATTAATAGGCGTGAATTGGCGCCGAGTTTGGTATTCAGAGCGATATCTCTGTGGTTTTTTGAGCCCACCACATGTGGAGCCATATGGCGAATATGGACCATAAATAAGGTGGACGATTACCAGATAGTGGGGAGGTCGCGCGAGTCAGAGCGTCATTCATGATAGAGCTCTAGGGGGGTGCGAGATTTTTTACTTGTCTGCTGGCCGGAAGTTCTCTACTAATTTAAATTGTAACTGAGGGGTTGGGCACAGGCACTGGGTGTAGTTTCCTTGATCTCGTACATTTGTGTATATTCTTCTAACGCCTTTTCTTTCCACGATGCACCTGAATCTGTGTACGGCTTCGCTACCTTTTACGCCACCATAGTCGGTATGGGGGAAAGAAGGAAGATAACAGAATGCACAATGTTTTCAAGAGTATTTAATTCATATCCTTATATATAGCTCTACTACTTAAATATATTTTATATATAATTATATATATAATTATCCGTTTTGGGTAAGCTTATTGTAAGTGACAGGGGGATATATTTTATACTATTATTCTATTATATTCTTACACTATACATATAGCTTTACATAGTAATAGTATATCCTTTATAAGTTAATAACTCTTTTCTAGGGCTTCGTATAATATGTTACAATAGGTGCGTTATTATTCAACTAAAGACATCTATAATTATAGGATTTTCTTTTTGGTTGCGGGCCCAAGAACCTAAAGCGTGCTTGTTAGGGTAGTAAACTCCCAGTGATGAAACACGGAATGGCGAATGTTTACCGTGATGGCATGTACCAAAATAAAATAAACTTAAAATATATTTCAATCTTTTCTTAATTGGTAACTTTGGAGAAAATGTAGCTTTAAGACCTTTTGCAACGTCGCAAGTTAGGTAGAACATACGTAGTTTGTTCATTCCGCATCCATTTACTCCTTCTCTATAGTCGCTACATAATGTTTCAATATGTTTATTGGCAAAGTCCACAAATAAATTTTTACTGATCGTGCCGTTTAAAATGCCGATATCACAAAAATGTGCTCAGCAGGTTTTGGTCCTTCCTATTTTACAGATTATTAAATTAAATATTTAAATTTTTGGTGCAGAGATTAATTTCCAATCTCGGGTTTGTGATAAACGATTTGTAGGCCAGTCCCATCTCGTATAATTACTCTGAGTATAAATAAATTATGGGAATGTAAGTTATTATATTTATGTATATGAGATGAGATGAGTAAATTATTCTATAACTTTATAATTGAATTGAGATGAGTCACAGAGATATAGCAATATGTGTATTTCACATATAAAAGTATAGTAAGTGGTTTTTAAGTTTATTTTGTCTTTCAGATCTAACTCACAACGATAAGGATTCAACTGGCTTTGAAGGCACGTTCACATGCCCAAGAAACCGAGACTCTAAGTCAAGAAGAAGAACTCTAAACGGACAAATGCCTCGGACACCTGTTAAAACGATGAGCAAGATCGAATGGCTGAGCAAGCATTTAAAAGGTCGCTCCAAATAAATGTATGATAAGGTAAAGATAAGAAATTGGTATTGTGTCCCTAGATCCTATAATCGGTCTTATATAATTCTTTTATGCTTTTCTTGGTGTGTGTGGTGTGATCTGAAAAGGAGAGGATTTTTGGAGGCCTCATTTCTAGTTAGGACTGCACATTTTTGTGTTTTAAAGTTTGAAATTATCCTTTAAATATTGAATGTCTAAAATTGCAGATAAATCATTGCAATGTTAGTATTTTAGTAATAATATTTTGTTTTCAGGAACGCACACTTTCGAAACCAGTGAGTGAAGTGAAAGCTTTTATTAATGAAGATGAAGCAATTTCTGAGAAGTTCACTGATGCAGAGTTCGATTCTGCCATTGAAGAAATGAGTAACGATAACAAAATAATGGTGACTGATGATATGCTATTTATCATTTAAAAATATTTCAATGGGATTGTTACACAAATATTACTGGATTAACTAATTTTTTTATTAAAAATTTTATCGGAAGTGGCTTTTTATTTTATTTTTTACTTGGTTTGTTTAATTTACAAACCAGGAAAGTTACAGGCAGTGAAATAATTCCACAATACCATACGCACCCTTTAGAAATTTATTTTTCATTCTAAAGAGTATATTGGTATTTTCATGTTCGTATATGATGCGAATTAATGACCTACAAGGATACGAGTAATCTCGTGGAACCGTGTCTGGCCTACTGAGTTGCTGTTCTAACCAGCATTAATCTTATATGGACATTAATAGCAGTCAAGACTGGAGAGCTGCTGTGAATTCGTTCTGGCTCCTAAACCACCTTATTTTAAATTTGCAGCTCTGGCTCCAATTGTTATCCAGTAAAATATTTAATAGGGTGTTAGTGTCACCCTGGAACATAAGCCCGAATGTAGTTTCACGGTAGTTGGAAACCACTTTTTACTTTTAGTCAAACCTTTTTTGGTTTATGATAAAGTTTATAGTATAAAGTCTTGCATTGCAAACTTGCTGCTGTTCTATCACAGTTTGTGGTATTATGAAGAACGAATACCACAAACCTGTATTTCTCACTAACAGAATTTAAAATTTATTATGCTTTTGTAAAAGGCACAAAATTTGATGTTTTAGAACTTATTTTACAATTACACACTACTTCATCTTTTATTTGTCAAATTAAATACTTTACTTTGTATCATTTAAATTCAAGATTTCAATTTTTTCATGTCCATTTTATTTAAAAAACTAGAAAATAATTTTTTTCATGGAAACTGAAGAGGATATTAAATGGATCAAAGCTGAAACTTGGTTAAAACATGTAAATGAAATATAACGATATCCGCTCCAGCTCTTCCCTATCCCTGATAGTAGCGGATGAGGATGAGTTTTATTTCTGAAAAGATAAGAAATTTAAGAATTTTATAAATGGTTATATATTCCATGTCACAAAGGAAATTTCGAAGACTTTTTCTTTCTTTTTGGAAATCTATATGAATTCAACACTGATGATTAAAGTGATGTTCAGTTTATTAAAAGTTTCTAAGTAATAAATTTCCTAGGAGAGATTTTCAGTTCTTGACTTACAATGAATGAAGTTTTGAGGCATAAATCTTAAGGGTTTAGCTAACATTGAAATATATATGTTATTCGTAATGCTTAATTTTAATGTAAGAATCTGATCCAATGAAAAACCTGTCTGAAATTTCATTCACTGCTGGTGCTTCCTTATATTTGATTTATATTGTGGTGCCGTTTATATGATTATACTTTATATTAAGAAATCACTTGAGTACCCTGTAGAAGGAAACCTGGATTTTCATGCGGAACAAACTTTCAACACTAGGAAAGATGTACTATAAGACCAGGAGACGTTTTACATTATCAAAAATCATTTTTTGTGCCAAGGTATTTTTTTTATTAAGTCTGATGGAATGCTCCATACCCAAAATCCATTTAATTTAAACTACCTGTGTAACAACATTTCGACAATTTCTTACAGCTAGCTTTAATTTTTATGGATGTAATTGAATTTTGGGTACTGAGCATTTCATTTGGTTTAAAAAATATGAAACGTACTTTGATTACCACAATCTATACTGCAAGACGTTTCTTGTTCTTATAACCATTATCCTAGTGTTGAAACTCAGTTGAAAGGATGTTTCTGAAAAAGGACTAACAACTGGTCTTGTCCTTTTTCAAGTTGTAAATAAATTAAGTATTAGTTACCTGAATTAATGTCACTGATAATTTAAAAAGAAAAATTATATCTTGTCCAAAAAGGTATACAAATGTTTTGATAAAATATGTTAAGAAATTATATAAAAACTTTATCAATCGTTAAATTCGTAATGAAAATATGCGATATTCTATAAATTAATTTTCGATAGTTATATTCTCAAAAATCACTATAAAAGAATGTATATAATTTTCTTTAAGCATTGATCATCATCCATAGTTTAGAAGCAAAATAGAGGAGGGGAGTGGTATAATTCGTCAAATTCTCATTTGGCTTGTCATTGTATATGTCATAATACCACTTTTCTTTGCTGATTGAAGTATAGTTACTAGATCTCTCCTACTATACAGAGATGGCCTTGTGTACTCCTAATTGTTTTACATTTTCAAAGTTACTATTGTATTTTTGCTACCTTTTAAAAAAAAAATATAAAGTAAGAATGTGTGAGTTTTGTATTTTTTCAACTGTTGTTACTAGAATGAAAGTTTTGCAGCTTCTCTGATCGATCTTTAGTAGTTAATATAGTTTTTTTTATGATTTGCTTTCTTGATGCATTTAAAACGGTTGACAATAGAAAAATATTTAATGAGGTGTAATAAGGAAATTTGACTGTGAAACAAAGGTCGTTTACCCTAACTCTAGTTTCCGACTAGTTCATTCCTTCGAAAGTAGTTCCCTTTGAGACGCATATCTACAGATACTATTATCAAGAAAGTCGTCTTCTTTTTACTCCCATGGTGTTACCATCCATAAGAAGATCTACGTCGGGAGGGCTGAGAACTTGAGGAAAAAGCGAGTGTCTATACTGTGTTGTCATGTCCGGATATAATCCTTGGTTAAAATATATCTTTGAGTAGGTAGATTCGACACACACGCCATTTCTACTGGTTCTTATTTTCACGTCTCATTGAGTCAGAAATCAGTGGACATCGTTTATACTTCCAAGCGGGTACAGATCATATCAAGGCGTGGATGCGAACACGTTAGAGACGCAAAATTCTCTATTCAATTGAGAAGCAAATCAACTAGAGGAGAGAGAGTAATGCTATTGTGAAGCTCATAGTGTCGCTCTATTTTACGGAGTCGTAGCGGAGACAAGGGATTAAGCTATCTATGTTGTGTCATGGTCTCGACCTTAGCGGGACTCCGGGGTATGTAGTCATATTTAGCGTGGCCTTCCGATAACCCATTCTTTGGTATATATCTACTCTTAGAGATGTACCATGGAGATATTTACATGATTGTAGGAACGCCGAGCATATTCTCAGCTCACTAACTATTTACCTCTAGTAGTTCATCTCTCTTGGAGATATATGCGTTCAGTATTGGCCAGATTCTTGGCATCGACAAACCCGTGAATTAAAAAAAAAAAAACTTCATAGACAGAGCATTCTTGTATAGCACTCTGGATCCATTTGCGATGCGCGCGACCAAACTATGGTCGACCTAGTGTTACGTTCTGCGTCAGGACTCAGCGAGCGCGCTGAGGCATAGCGAGGGTCCTATATGGGGCGACGTTTCGAAATGATCATCAATGAGACCCAAGTTTGTCTGAAGTTCATAGAGAGGCTGATGATAGAGAGGTGAGGTGTCGCAGTTACTGGTAGCATAAAACAGACACCTCAACTACAGCACCGCTTCTGCGGTTACTTTGTTCGGTAGTCTTGCGGGGGACAATAAGAGCGCCTAATTATCGCGTATCGTTTGCTATCAATGCATGTCAGCATATATATATGTTGTTTGTTCGTTCATTCAAATTCCTTATCTTGAGCTGGAGTCCTATACGCACGTCTTATTCAGTTTAAACATTGTGGATAGTTAGTAATACTACTATATCACCGATGAGAAAGATGAGCTTATCTCGAGCTTGAGCCTTGTTGACGGGCCGCTTCTTATAACTGAAGTCGAGAGAGTACTCATCTTACACGAGCTGTCTTACGCGTGAGGGGGACACGTCTTGGAACGCTGTAAGAATTAAGTAACGGAGAGGTCCTCAAGAAATGAGCTTTAGCAAACTCTACGTTTTATTAGAGGATTTTCTTTGCCATATATCCAATAATTATAAGTAGTACGAGCTGTTGTTGGCTAGTAAAAAATGACTTTTAATGTATACCTACCTTTATACCTTAAAATGAGCTGCATCCGTAAAATTCATCGATAATCTTGATAGATTATATTGTGGGTAAGCGGTTACATGCTTAACGTATAAAAAATATAACTTTTGAGCATCAGGAAGTAGCTTCACTTTAAATTTCTGGAGGGTAGACAGACGGTGAACAAGTCATCTCGTCTAATGCATAATACATTTCAATTGGAATTCCCTCATCAATAAAGCTACGCTGAAGTATCTTCCAAATATTGTGGCTCATATCAAAAACATCTATTATTCATTACAGTCATACTTTCTTTTGAAATCTTTTCCTCGATGAGTTCCTTTAAACTTGTATCTGAACTTCTAGATTTTGGAAAGACCTTTGGCTACACATGTGGTCATATCAATTGGTAGGTAAAGATCATACTCTTTCTGTGTCTACTATACTGCACTATTACTGGGCCTATAAAATAGTCAATACTTAAGTTTCCTTATTATGGGATGACTTTTCCCTATATATACATATAACCTCTTTATACCTCAAGAACAGATCATCTGAATCACTATATATATTTTATTTCATATTTATTATATCAATATATTATATATATATAATATATATATATATAATATTATATATATATAATTATATATATATATATATATATATATAATATTTTTTTTTAATAAGGGTTGTGGGTTACATTTCGAAAATTTTAAAAGAGATGTTATACTTGTTAATAAATCCTTTGGCACTATTTCGTTGTAAAAAGGGTAATAAGTTAATAATTGTAATAGATATTCACTATTCCCTATTAAGAAAGAGAAACTGAATTATTAAAGGACGCAGGTATATATCCAAACTTGCCTACCTAAAATGTCGAGTCTAAAAATAATAAAAATGTTGTGGAGAAGCATTAACTAAGTGATCTGAGTGGGCATTAGCATTGGTGATAAAGAATGTCTTGAAGTATATTAGATGCACGAGGAAGTGCCGCGTTAAAGTAAGCGATGCGGAGTTGTCATTAAACACATTCTCTCTAGGCAAACGGTGCAAAACAATATCATTTTGTAGTTTCTACTGTTGCCTATACTTTCATATGAAAATAAGCAAAGGTAACGTGATCTGACTGCTGGCAAGAAAGATAAATCTATTTATTTTCAATGATTTCTTAAGTTGTACAAATTCTATGTTATTTCTTCACTCAAGTCTCAGGAAGGGGATCATATATATGGAACTTGATAAATGGGCGGGGCTGGTCGGGTCGCTGAGACACGCTACAGTAAGCGCGAGCAGAATCCTCGACCTCGGACCGAGTATGTTCCTCTTAGTAATTGATATATGGAGAGTGGCTATACACTTTGCGTATGTGGCTCGGCGTATGTCCTCGCAACAATTGATACTGTGAAGGAAGATACTGAGGAACGGTGGAGTAATCCCGAAATTTTTGCGAGGCAGGGAGGTCCGCGGCCTTGTCAGTATACGGAAGCTCCAGAATCGGCTAGATCAGGATATTTTTATTGAGGGCGCCTGGGAGGAAGAACGTTTGGACGGAGGTGTACTCGAGGTCGCGAGAGAATCGCTCCACTGCAAATTAACTATAATGCCTCTAGAGTCGCACTTGTGCCTAACTTAAGGATTGGCGGATGGAGTTCGCGGATCGCTTACCTAAGAAGGAAGACCACCACATTCCTGCTAATTTAAATTGGTTTAACTATGGCTTGGGAAAAGATATTTGATATCTAATAAGAACTCTTAGTTCTTTTCTCCTTTACCCAGGTATAACTGGTACTATATATTATTATATAACTTGATAAGTAATTTGCGGACAGAGGCGTACGGATTTCTCGTATCCATGGTGACCAGAGTAAATTCTATAATATTAGAAAGGTTTCTTCCTGCTTAGGAATAAAAGGTAGCTTCTTCCCTCTAGGTAATCTGGTAAACCTTAAATATATATATATATATTTAAGTATATATATAACTTGAAGAATTTCTTACGGACAAGATGCTGGGTAATCCGTACCTATGTCGGAGAACACTTCTATGACCGGACAATTGTCAGCACTTGGTGAGGAAATGCGCCCAATTGTCCGTTCAGAACTATGCTGAAACTTCTTTGAGATTCTTGTTCTCGGCACTAGGTTACAACATTACGGTATATGTCCATTATATACTATATAAGATTTTACCGGACAAGCGGGTATCTATACTCTTTAGCAGCATCCTCCCGAAAACATTCCCTGGAGAGTATTATTCAACTCTTGGAAAAAACAGGGATGTATCACCATTCTATACATTATTTCTCTGATGTGATATCATTTTCATGAAAAGTATAAAAAAAATCCAAGGGTGCCACTGATAAATTATGCGTCTCTCTTATTATTCTATAATCGTAATACTTACCTACCTAGGGTCAACATATTAAAATAACAGCGCTCACCTGAAACGTAAGTGAGTGTAATTAATCTTTATCGTGGGTACATTCCTAAGTTGTATAGTTGGATCACTAATCTCCCCACTTAAACTTAATAGTGGAGTATGTTATTTGTCCACTCCTTGTACAATTAAGTTGTTGCAATGAGAAGGTACCTACTTAAAAACTATCCTTTTATTTCTCCAACTTCACTGGTAGCATTCTCATTCGGCGTAAGAAGGTCTAAATCCTTTATGACCATGAGCAATATGTAGTACGCTATATATTATTAATTACTGACCTTGATAACTCCCTTTCTCTTATATAGTGGTGATTTGCCATCTGTATCGTGATATGATGAGGATGTTGTATAAAGTTGTTAAGTGCACACTCCATAAAGAATAAAATTTGAACGGAGGAGTTAACTTTACGAATTAGGTTACTATAATTATTACTGGTTCCCTGAAAAGAATGTAATAACTAGTAATACTCTATATCATATCTTATACTACAGCGCTATTAAATAATCTTCCATTGTCTTCGCCTCGTAATAAAATACCCTTCCTGTCAGTTTGCCCTTCTTGACGAAAATTTTCTTGACTATTCAATCCAGCATTTAGACGTACTAGAGTTGAAAAGAGTACCTTCATTCTCAAGCCTGTCAATTTTTTGTCTTACACTTTCGTGCTATCTATGCGATCTAAACGTCTAATCTTCAGATGCATCATTGTACCATGGGTTCTGTTCAGTTCACGATATACACTGACTAGCGGATCTTATATACTTACATTCCCTACACGGGACCATATATTTCTCCCATTTTGTGGCCTTGTTATTCGACGGATTAGCTGATTCTTGATTGCGTTATAATATTTCTTTTCTTCAGACACTGCTTTAGGAGATGTCTCATCTGACATCTGGGCTTTCCAAGCCGCGCTTCATTCAGATAAATATTCGACGGAGGAACTGAGCTATAAAAGAGCTTCCTATATGCATGCATTCATAGGTCAAATTTCTTGCGGATATGTAAGGCCCCAGAGCCGGCATATACTATATAGCAGATACAGTTCTTTTCGATAATCAGCGTCACTTAATAGGCTTACTTGTTTTTAGGTGAGGTATGTACAAGTGAAATATTCCAAAATACCCAATTGGATTGTACAGATAGGGGTTGTAGAGCCTGCATTTTACGACATGGTTTTGTCTGTATGTTGTTATTTCTCTGTATCTGTGTTCCTTTCTATCATGTATTTATTTATCTATTTTTTATTATTTTTACATCCTTTAATTCTTGGTCCGGGGCATCTCATAGCATCTTGTTGTATAGGAGACATGGCGCGAGAAACATGGAAAAGGTATGAAGTTGAGTGCTCCGAGGTCAAACTCCAAGCATCAATTATTTTCTGTAAGGAGGTGAGTTTCTGACGGAAGCGATAGAGTCTAAATATCACAAGTCTACATATTGGGTCGTCTCCAATTCATAACCTCGTCTGTGGGGGGAATTCCCTATGTGGGTGTGGTCCTGACGAGTGATAAATACAATGGGGATTCCAATTTGGTCATTGTGGGTTTCATGTCATACTTTTCGAGGTCCTGCTTATAGCCACTAATAAAACACCTTTCTTGGATAGATCGAAGATAAATCAAATTACTTAAACGCGATACTTTATCGTAAAACTCACTGATACTTCGGGCAACAATTTTTTCAGTCTAGTCGCATAGGTAATTTGTTATCACGATAATGCTTAAAACTTCTGCAGGAAATTTGTAAACGAAAACATATATTATCAGCATCTTAAGTTACATCGAATCAGAGGCGAATCAACTATACCATGAGCAAAGTACTCGAGACACCAATCTTAGTAGGATAATGACCTGATGAACACAAGTCTACTGCACGTCTCGCGTAACTTCTTACGAAGAGAGGAGAGCTTATTCGAGAGATATATAATTCTTGAGTAAGCTGACAACGATTAATATATGTGTTACTCTTCGCATATAGAGGTCTAAGACCCTGTACTTTCAGATCGAATAAATCGAATACCTATTATATGTTTTTTGGTAGGTCACATAAAGCCCTATTCATATTCAATTGCCACCGAATGAATAGATGGTTGTCGGGAGAGTTTCACATATCTTGCATTTGTTTCAGTTGGTACGAGTTCGAGACGAATGACGGGCACTTCAAGAGATCGACAAGCACCGCTGTAGACATGACCTCATCAATAGGTAATTCCTGAATAGCAGGACAGAAAGTACCACAAATTACAAGCAGTTCGAGCATACGAAATCTCCAGCTTTTACACATCTCGAAAGGCTCCCAAGATATCTATATTATATTGTATATTAGACGTGTCGGGTCGTTCCGGAGTCCTATACGTGGAAGAGAGTTGGTCATATGGTTAGATATTAAGAAAGGGAACACTGGTGGAACGTAATCTTTGTGACTTATTGCAGCGAGAAAAGGCGCTACTCTTCTATACATACCATAAGACATAATATTAAACTCTGCTTCGATAGCAGGGGGTAGTCTCCTCCTTAAATTCTCACCTCTTATCTGAACATAAGGAGGTCAGTAGGGATACCAATCGTGACACCTCCTTTTAGAGAATCTTATATTTATAAAAAATTACCACTAAATACAGTTAACAAATTATTACTACACTATCTATGTACAGCATAGCACTTGCGCATGTGAGAAAATGCTTCGTTTATAGAGAGGGATAATTTATAGAGGTGAGATAGATCAGAGAAATAATATGCAGATGAGAGCAACACAGGTTTATAGATGAACTAACAAAGTATGAGCTATTGTCATCTCCATTGGTTTATTGCGTTCAATTGCCAGTTCCACCAAGTTCTAGAGTAGGTCTGGTACTTGGTGAGGCTCTGACCTGTGAGGACACTCAATCCATAATCACTAGGTAGCTACTCTTTATGGTTGGGTGAAACACTGAGAGGTGAGTTTATACCCTTGGATATGGAACATATCGAAATCAGATAATTATAGGAGTCGTGAGCTGATGATATGTGTTAGATAGTGCAGGTGGAAGAGTTCTTCTCCTTCTGCTGTGGACACTTTGTCAAACAGAAGTCATTTGAGCACACACCAATGTGATAACGCATAAGAGCATTGCTAGCACTTTTGCCAGACAGATATCGGGGATTGGAGAATATACATAATGTAGCAGTCTAACTCGTCTAATCCAGACAGACCATCCAAACGCACAAACATACAATATCTCTGCTTGTGGGGAGAGAAATCACATCAATTTTGTCGAGATGAAGGAAATGCGTGATGGAGGAGTCTCCAGTTCCATGCAACATAAGTGGGAGATCGATATAATGGCAGGGGATGCCTTGTAATGGTCTATGTTAACAACCCTAGGGGCTGTTAGGACAGAAGGCTCAGAGGCCCTAGGTATCCTGGTACATATTCGGTAAGATGTGGCGCTCAATTTAGCTCTCCCACTACTCTTTGCTTCCTATCAAGTGAATGTTGAGAAGGCTTATTTTTCCTGCTTTTAAAAATAATAACGGACTAAGGGACATCTTATACGGAGATTATTGAAGAAGTTTGTTTTTAAGAACAATTTTTGAATATAAATTATTAATATGCTCAGGCAGTTTTAAGAGAAATTATTTTAAAAAATTTAGGAAAGAAGTGAATATATATTTTTTTTAAAATAAAAAACCTTTGGATTAAATTATATTACTATGTTCAGGCAGCTATAGTTTCAATTGCCATTGAGATTGATTTGATCTCATAATCGGGTTGTTAGTGGAGTAGAATATCTTCGAACTTAACCTCACCCAATTCACTTATGGTTTATGTTTTTTCACGTGGTTATGACATAGAAAAAGTAGAATCTTCTTGTACTTCAGTACACTTCACAAATGTACAGATTAAAAAAGTCGCTATTGTCAAGAAGAACTGTTTTTTTGGAAAGCACATGTTGGGGAGAGTCTTTGATCCCTCTATGGAAGTCTCTCCTTCTTATCACGACGTTCTTAAGGTGTGAGATTTGGCTGGCATGGAAAAAAAGGTGGTGTATTTTGGCCTATTTCTGTATTCGTATTATATTCTCGGCTTGTACTCTTTTTGATCTGGGAAATCAGAAAGGACTTTTACTGTCTTTTGAGAACGTTGATCCCTCACTCTGGTGGGGGCTAAAAATAAGAGCGTCCTATTATTGGGCTAAACGTGTCAACATCATATCTTTCTTGATCTCAATGACACTATATACTCTGTCTCTGTTCTCATAAGAATAATGGCCATTTCGGCGTGTGTAAACTTGACGTGTAGATTAAATTCATACTTCGAAGATCTACATACCTTCGCGGACGGGCACGTCTGGATGACCGCAGCGCCGCTCTAAATTATCACACACTTGAGGGCGTGGACCGGGGTTGAGGGGTGCTGTTGCAAAAGTCTTGTGGTTTACTTTTAAGCCCCGGGAAACCACGAAGAAGCACGGAGAATAGTTAGGATCCGGAGAGAGTCGAGGTAAGTAGGAAGTAAAATCTAAAACCAGATCCGCAGAGGCAAGAGCGATCCGGTCCGCAGCCATAGAAATACTGCGTAATAAGTCTCTGACTTAATTATATACACTCTATTAACTGTTAAAAATATTGATAATCCACTTACAAAACTGTATTAAGAACGATGAAAACCGCACCACAGAGAAATAAAAGATGAGAAATCATGGCAAAGAATTTTGTCATTATTCTAACTAATTGTTTCTCACACAAAATTATAACTAAATCACATACGAGAAATAACTAATTAGTTCAATAGATTTAATATATATATACCTTATTATGAATTGATAAATTATTTTTGTTATTAGATTTCCATAAAAATATATTATTTTTATAAAATTATTACCGAGAAAAATTGTTTTTGTGGAATAATATATTTGTTTATCCTATATATGCCTAAAAGGCAAAGACTTATGTTGATCATAATATTAATATATAAAATAAAATTATTTACATGAGTAAAATAATATTCTTTATTATAAACCCTATGTATAGGGTGCATTTTCATATGTTTCTAGGGTGTGGCTTATAAAGCCTCCCCTATTATATCATTCCAATAATTATAATAAATAATTACCGATCAACGACAATCAATTGATACACGCCTTTTTTCCTTTTTATATAATTGTTAAAAAAGAAATTTTCTTAATGAATTCCCTAAATTTTATATGTTATAATTTTTAGATTTTAGACAGTTTTATCACTATCCTATAATAATGATAAAAAACTAATTCAATCTACGAATTTTACAAACATTCTTCATATATTATATACAAATAGCAATAATATTCACAAACACTTTTGTTAATGTTCAAATGCTTTTGTAACAGTGAGCATTAATTTAGTCAAAATTTGACATCAATTTACCTCAAATTAGTTTTCCTCTGCAAGCTTTGTTCGATATGACAAATAATATTCAATGACCAAAAGTATTCCATATCCTCTGGGCTAATAATAGTAATGCGTTAAAGTAATTATGTGAGTATCTATAATAATATATAAAAAATAATAATTAATTAAATATATTAATAATTAAATAATTAATAATTAATATAAATATATTAATTATATAATAATAATATAATAATATTATTATAATTAATTATTATTATTATTATGAGATTATTATTATTATAATTATTATATTATATATTTCGATTATTATATTTATTTATTTATTGAAGTTTTTATTATTATCTGACATAATTGTAATATCTCAATTGGTAATTTTATCTAGATCTGGCTGCATGGAGCCGATATTCTTAATAATATTATATTTAATTACATTATATTTTTACAATAAATTATCTATAATATATTTTTAAATTTTTGTACAATTATAATAATATATATTAATATTATATATATATATATTAATATATAATATATATATATATATATATATAATTAATATATATAATATATATTAATATATATATTAATATATATATAACAATTTATATTAATTAATAATAAATCATATTTACTATATATATATTATAATTATATATATATATATAGTATTCTATTATTATAATATAAATATATATAATATTATATAATATTATATTATATATAATATATTTATATAAATTAGGTTCTATATATATATATATATATAATATATATTATATATAATATATATTAATATATCGGAGGAGGTATATATATATATATAGTAATATTCTATAATATATATAAATATTATATATATATTATATTAATATATATATATATTATAATATATTATAATATATAATAAATATATATATATATATATATTATATATATATATATATATTATATATAATATATATATAGTATATATATAAGTTAATATTAAATATATATATCTATATTAAAAAGTATCGCGTTGTAGTGGGTTACATGCCGTGTTACTATCATCGCCCGAAGAAATTATTGAGAGATCATATATAATGCAACGACGGTGTAACTGTCTCTGTAGAAGAGTTATTATTAGAATAGTATGATTATAAATAGAGTAGAGAGAGAGAGTAGATGAAGTCTAATGAATAAGTAGAGAGAGAGATAAATGAGAGAGAGATATAGAGAGATATATATAGAGGGGAGAGAGAGAGATAGATAGAAGATATTCTAGTAAGTAAGAAGCGAGTATGATAAATATATAAGATAGAGAGAGTAGAGAGTACGAGTAATGAAGATGAAAGATAGAGTAGGTAGTAAGAGTAAAGAGATGAATATATAGTAAGATAAGATAGAGAGTAGAGTAGTAGAGAGAGATTAACTCAATTATTTATCCTTCAGTTTTAGATGTGTTATATGATAAGTATCATTTAAATAACTCATATACTTAACTCACCACGGGTCGGGCTCCGATCCCTTTATTAATGAGTTTTCATTAAAATGTGACTAGTGCAAAACAAAAATAAAGTTACATATTAAAAGGGAAAAGAAGGTAAAATCTTTCTCTCTTGGTTTTAGTTGATTGTGGAGCGAAAGTTACGGTAGGAGAGAACACTGCATTTGAAGCGTTAGCCACGTATGCACGCTAACAAAGAACAACTATGAAGATGATTGATTGAAGGTATGGGTTGTATGCTTGAAACTGAGGTAGTGTGCTGTGTGGCGGAACGGGCGGGGTGGGAGATTTTCTGTGCCATTAAGTGTGTATAGTGTTTATAGGGTGTGTGCTTCTCTATTATTTTAGAAGCAGGGAGGAGTGAAAGTGCCAGCTCTTATTGGAGCTTGCGGACAAGGAGTCATCCCCATTGTGCAGCACCTCCACTTATTATATTGAAAACACAATTTATTTCAATTTCCTATCGCCTATTCGCTCTCTTTTATTGCAGTATTTATCGCCGCGGTTTAATAACAAGGACACATGGTATATATATAATAATGGGGAATTTAGGGTTGATATTTGAGTTTATATATATATATATATAATATATATCCGGAGTTGCCCTCATTATATATATACCCTCACGCCTCACTCACGGGAGGGCAGTAATAATATAATATTTTTGAATAGGTAGAATGTATGTGAAGTATATTATCTTATGTTCAGTAAGTATTAAAATTATTAGGGATATAAATTTTGAGTATATAATTTTATCCAAGTATCATAATATGTTATATTATTGATAGTTATTGTTTTACTATATAATTTTAATGTTCTTATATAGGTATTAAATTTTATCCTTAATTTATCACCGACTAATATGTTATTTTGCCCCATTATTTTGGTTATACTCACAAAGGTCATATCTTTGACATTTTTATTATATATAATTATTTGTTTAATAATAAATATATATTTATATTATATCTTCCGTTATTAGTGTTGAAGTAATAATACTATAGTATGATATTTATTTATTATTTATAGATGATATATAAATATAGAACTTTAACAAAGTGTTTAGTTCATAATATTATTAATACATAGGAATATATGGGGTATATAGACAAAGGTTTTATTTATATATTATATTTATTATCAAATCATTATATAAAATATAGTTTGTGGTTTTTGTAATAATTTTTATAAATTAAGGTACTAAATATCATCTTCGAAGTGACTGCACCTGGAGGATCTAAAATTTAAGTATCATATATAGTGTACATATAGTATATAGAGATAAAGTATAGGTCCTAATCAGGATAACTCTTATAAAGCGGAATCTACCTCACTTATTATATAAGTTACTTGTCAATTTATCAGAAAATGTATTACCTATATCTATAGTTTATATATTTTTAGTTTACTTTATTTAAGTAAAACATACTAATGGAATAAACTTACATTTTGATAATGCATTAGACATTGAAGACTACAATTCCTATATTAATATTGAGTATATATCAGTAGATTCAATATAAAAAATTTTACATTGTTATATATTAAATAATAAAAAATATAAATGCACCTATACCCTATATTATCCTATAGGGTGTAGTATTGTAGCTAATATTAAATATTATATATATCTTTATAATATAATAATAGCAAACAGTATATGCAGTCATCAAATCTAGAAACTCATTTATTTTGTTACTATATATTTTTTTTTATTTAAGAGGTTTTTTTTAGTTTAAGTAAATACAGATTAGTACTGATCAGATAGTTGAATCGCTCTGAGTATTATATTGAAAAATAACTACAAAAATTTAGAAGTTAGGCTAAGTATTCATTTTTGTATAATTAGAGTAATATTCTATTTAAGTCTGCTTTATAAAAATAACGAATTTTTATTTTATTTATTCATATTTTATGGAGAGTAATCGGTATATATGAGATTATGTATATTAAATTATAGCTAATATTTATCTATTAGCTCTATCTTAATATTTTTCTAGATCGGATTGACAAAGTTCTTTTAACTTAGCCAAGTTTATAATAGATAGAAGCTTTCTTAATACGTACATCAATAATGAGAGGCACACCTGAACAGGTTATGGTAAATGTTACGGATGGTCTTTTTTAAAGAGAAATTGGAGTTAAAAACATATGAGATTTAGAATGTTATGTTTTCCATGGTATTTGAGCAATTCTTCTCTTTTTTTCCAGAGTCTGATTTCACTAGATAGCGCAAGAAAACAGTATTATCACACGTGTTATTGGTCACTGTCTTCAAGGTAATAAATCACGACTTGAGTAGATCTATCACGATCTCATATTACTGCAGATAGTTTTCGTTGTCGCTATTATTTAAACAGATTGCTACGGACTTCTTAAATGATGTGTAAGCATTTATCGCACTATATCAAATCGAAACATCTGATTGAAATAATTGTTAATCAGCCCTATTTTCGCATCGTCTGACTCACGTGCTTTTACACGCGACATTGCATCTTAAATAGAGAGAGCATTAGCCGCTCTATGATATTATGAACAAATAAACGAAAATACTGAAAAAGATATATTAAAATTATAATAAACTTTTCGATATTATTATCATTAAAGATGTAAAAATTCATTCTAGAATAAATTTTTTTTTTTCTTTGGACATAACACATATATTAGAGAATTCCTAATATGGTGCACAACAAATTTGTCCTTGTAATACTTTTTAGCGTTTAGTGCATAAATTTTAAAATATTGTGAAATAGTCAATTAATTTCGCATAATGTCTAGATTCTATATGATATTATGAATTTTGTGGCTGTTTAATTGATGGCATGGATAAGAATCTTGGTACTTCGTTCGGTATGAGTCTTTGTTTCTCTCCGCCTGAACTTTTATCTGCGTAATAATCTGTTAACCTTTTTCAAATGTATTTTAAATATCTGAGTTTTGACATAAATAAATATATATGTTGAGAAATTTAATGAGTATTGATTGATTCTTAACGTATGTTGTTTACAATAAGGATGAATTGTCCCAAGGAGTTTTTGTTTTCGTCAAGGGGTTAATCTCATGGAATACTTGACATTTGTATCACACAAATTTCTTCTGTTTATAAGCAATGAGATATATTTTTCTTAGGTGATAAGGGTTCTCTCCACTCTGAGGACAATTTTGTTTTCTAATTGATACTGAGTACTACTAAGTGGATAAGTTAGTTAGGATTGTTAAGGTTCTAGCATTCAATGGTAATTTAGTTTGGCTTGCGCTGACATAAACTATAATAATTATGACGGTTTTTTACATAGATAGAACTATCGTCCTGTGCTAGTATGTATTCTTGTAAGAAGGTAAGCCAATTCTGTGGTAATATCGCCGATCTTAGAAACGATTACCATATCTTCGCAGTAAGGATTTTGAGTAAATAGACATATCTAACTCAAAGTGCTACTTTTTTATATGAGCATCATAGGATAATTCAATAATCAACTACAATCTACAAAATCAACCAAATTAAAAAAGAAAGTTATACAGACTTTCATAATAATTGAGCAGAAGAGGCTAAGCCTCCAAATTACATTGATATAAAAATAATGGCCTAACAAGTCCTATTCATTTTAAATTTTAATGCCAGTATTTTAAATTTAAACACTTGACATAAAATATATTTATTATTAGTATTTATAAAAATTAACACATTAAAATAAAAAAACTTAATTAAATCGGTATTTTAAGTTTAAATCTATTTTAAATTGAGGATAATCATTATTAATTAAGATATGATATATATATATCAAATCACTTTTTAAAATACTCTCCTAGATAAACATTCCGGCACTGCAATATAACTACAGAGAAAATTAATATATACTAATTCCACCACTAGAGTTGTAAACTCTCTAAAAATACACTGGAGTCATTTGCCTCTATATATAAGGAACGACTTTGCTGAAAAATTATTTAATATATAAGTGATAGTTTTATAAAGTAGTATATTTGCGTATAAAATATTTAATATTTATAGATATAATATAATATTAATAATTATATATATATATATATATACTACATTATTAAATAAATTAATAATATTATAATAATATTAATAATATTATATAATATTATATATATTTATTTGAAATCAGATATTTAAGATTTCTATTAATTCTCGTGTATTATATAATAATACTACTATTATATATTATATAATATATATATAATATATATTATTTATATTAAATATATATTAATATAATATATTGTTATATATTATAATATATATATATAGGAAGTATATATTATATAAGTATTATTTAAAATTATATATCTATTCTTAATATAGCCTAAATATTTTGTAGGTTGGAAAATAAATATAAAAAGAAATTTAAGATTTTTACTTAATCAGTATATGGTTCCTTTATTCATATCTCCAACTATATATGATATATATATCATATTAGATAATAGGTTTATAAAAATCTATTTCATAGGTAGTACTCTTATTTACCTCATTTTTCAATTCCATAGTATATTATATAATTATAATTACTATTATAATTATATATAATTGTTATTATGAATTTAATATAGTTGGAAAGTATCTATAAATTATATGTAACTATAATTAATCTATATAATATAAATTGGGTTATATATTGGTCTATAATAAGGAAAAAGATGAATTGAAATATCAGTAATAAATATATAAAAATAAAGAATCAATATCTACTTTATTTTGTCAACTAAAATAATTTATGACCAAATATTAGGTTACTATCAATAGTCGTAAATTATTGTTATTTCATTATATTGTATTATTATGGCTTCCTGGGTAGTGAGTGTATATATAAATTCGCTAAATTTATAAAATATACCCAATAGTTGTAATGAGGGAAATATGATCTTAGGAAATGTCTCAGAGCTAGTTGAGGCCCTCTAATAATTAGAGGATTATCTTGATATTATAAATAATATTTGCTATTAATAAATATATCTCCACACAGAATTGATTAATATTATATATATATAGATTTTATTTATTATTTATATAAAGTATATCCTATGAGATATTTGAATAATTTATTTAGATAGAATTTTTCAG
This sequence comes from Trachelipus rathkii, assembly GCA_015478945.1. Classification (NCBI taxonomy): domain Eukaryota; kingdom Metazoa; phylum Arthropoda; class Malacostraca; order Isopoda; family Trachelipodidae; genus Trachelipus; species Trachelipus rathkii. Next base: position 38,819 of record JABUQX010093743.1, on the reverse strand, counting down.
ATATTTAGTAAGGACAAGTTTTGTACACACATTAAGATTACTAGCGAAAATCTTATACGCTGTCTCGCAATGATGTACTGCATTCTCAGTAGGGTTAGCTTCACCACCACAACACACTCGCATGTGCTCTCAAGAAAGCATCTACACGATTTTGTGCACTTAATCGTTAATACTATTTATGTCACCCGGATTCTCAAACTTGGCACAATGCCCCATGGAGAAATGTAAGCACTTTCGCATTAAGCGTTCGGTGACTGGTACGAGAATGAACAAAAGCGGAATTTGTTTTCATCATATTTTCGGAGCGTGGTCAAGAATGATATACACAAGATATTGACATTGCCTTTTTATTTAAAAGGAGTATTTTTAAGGTAGCTGCCAATTGCTTGGGTATCGGTTTACGATATATTATTGAAATGGACCTAGGTGTTGGGAGGTGTTATTGACTTACTTTCATGCAGAACCCGTTTTTTTGGACGTTTTTTCAATATATTCCCTAATCCTGTCATACTCAATTTATATAAATTTAACTTATATATAATTCTTCAGGTCCTTGAGTAGTATAAATTAGGGTCTTTTAATATATATTATTGAGGTAATTTTATATAATTATATATATAACTAAGCGTATTAATTTTAATAATATTATAACTATGCTATATTACTATACGTCCAAATAATATTAATTATATTTGGTAATATAGTAAAAAATATATAGTCTAATGAATTATTTACCTATATGGATATGGAATTTTTAAATCATTTATTTATAGCAAGCCTTATATCTAATGTTTTATTACTGTAGGAGTAGGTTTATATGATTTATTATATATTTATTATATTTTAAGTTTTCAATTTTTTTTTATTTTTCTTATTTAAAGCTATACATAGTGGGTTGAAATGATAGGTATTTGACTAAATTGCTGTAATGTCAATCACAACATGTAATTCAAATGTGCAAAAAATATTGTTGTTCCACTGCATTTTAGGTATGTGATAATGAACCAATAACTCACATGCATAACTTTACAAGTATTGAAGTCATTCGAAAAAGATTTTTAGCGAGTTGAAGGTAAATGTTGTTATAGTCAAAACACATATGGTCTTGAAAGCGATCCTAGTATGCCTAATAATGATTAAGAGAAAACATAAAAAGATCACTCGGAAAATAAATAAAAAGATCACGGAAAAAATAAAGTGCATCAAGTTCTCTTTTCAAATATAAAAATCACCATAATACATATTTAATATATATTGGAAAAATATAACAAAGTAAATTTTATGTCCATAATTTTTACGAGTGGGAGTGAAATTATTGGGCTCAGCCGAGCAAAAGATTGTTTGCGCACTACTATAACTCCAAATATTCACATAATATATAATCAGTATTTGATTCATTATTACTAAAGAACTTAGTAAATATCTGATTCACAGATCAGATTCTATAATTCATAATAATTACAGTAAATCAAAATCTAAACTACCAATAAAGTAATCAACTAGATTGGTATAGACTAATAAGGATAGTTGATTAGATTCTTCTGCATTATCTGGATAAAAGACTTAATCTGTCTACTTGAATAAAAGGTCTATACATATCTAAATATTCCTTGAAAAAGGATCTTCTTAGAATTTTATCAGTAACCCTAACTAAAATATGTCGTATCTACGTGGAACTTTTTACTAAGATACTAGATTTTTTTATTGAATTTCAATATATATTCTTTATTCTTTTGACAATAACAAAAGTTCTATTATAAGCTACCATTAAGAATAATATCGCTGTCTTTATTATTCATGTAGGAAGAGGTACAGTGTAGGTGAGAACTAGGGAGGAAACGAGAAATACGATGATATCCTGTGGGAGAGGGCGGGAGAATTATTGAATAGATAAAGCCAGTATAGACGCAGGGAAGAATTTAGAAGTAAGAGAGCAAGTATTTGGGTTGGAGGGATATGTATTTGTTGAGTTATGTGATTTTGTAGACCAATTAAAAATGAGTAAAGTGAGATAGACGAAAAAGTAGTGAGATATATTATATGAGTGGAGTAATATTAATAAATAATAGAGTATGAACAATAAGAGATGAAGATAATATAAATAATAGTTAAATAGAAATATGAAGTAAGAAATATAAGCAAAGAAGGATAAGAAGAAGAAGATATAAAGAATTAGATAAGGAAAATAATGATATAAATATACTATATATAAATAAATAATGTTATACTATAATATAAGTATAAGAAGAAGATTTGCTTCTATATAGGCGACTAGTATCAAAATGAAAAGAGAAATGAGAGATAGAAAAGTCAGCATACTAAGGAGCAGGGATGAGAATGACAGATAGAGGATATAGATAAATAGAGTATAAGAGAATAGAAGATACATAAAATCAAGGCATAAATTAAACCATTGGACAGGAAAAAAAATGACAGATGTTAGAGAGGAGTGATATAGTGAGTAAGATAATAGATGAAGTAATAGTAAGAGAGTAAGATATAAGAAATGAATAAGATATATAATATTAAACGAAAGATTCAAAGGACATGGTAAACATTGTTTATTATTATTAATTATTCCTTTTTCTTTTTACTCTTATCTTTATATTTTAATTATTTTTGGTAGGAGGGAGTGAGAGGTAGTAAGGTGTAGGATATATGATTAAAATACCTTTCTCAAATTTTATGCCCAATACTTGCCGAAAACAAAAAAAATATTATTATATTATAAATATTTGTTCAATTTATGGTATAAGTCACTATGAGTATCGGTATTACTTATATTATATTGTATTTTATTATTATTTAGGTGAAATTTGACGTATATAAATTAATTAAAATAATATATATATATTAAATAATAAATATAATAATTATAAATATAATAATATAATTAATATATATAAATATATAATATTAATTAATTATAATATATAATAATAAAATTAATAATAATAATAATATAATATATAAAATATAATATACAATTTGCGCATGTTAGATGCGTCCGTCAAATGCTATCTCTGACATACTTGGAGTAGGTAATCGTATGTAGGAAGACATACTTGCTTGCAGAAGAAAGAGATGACGTGATATAAAAACACTATCAGATTAGTTGTAATTCTCCAAGCACACTGATGAACACAGAAAACCACTTAGAATATTATATAGGACAACCATATGTATGATATTAATATATATACGTTAGAAATTTAGCTAATTACCTATCATCTATCATTTATACAATCATTCTATCGAAATCGATTATAAATCACTTAATTTCTAGTTTTTTACCAGTTATACTAACTAAATCAACCATTACAAAAACGTCCGTCTAATGCTATATTCCTTTTTTATAATCACACTAGGAAAATATAATAAATAATGCATTCAATACTAGTAATATTTTCATTATATACCTTCTATGTTCTTTTATACTATTTCTCCTAATTACAACCATATTTACATTTGATATTTTATCTCCAACACATTTAACTTTTGTAGCAACACTTTATAATTAAATCTCTTTTTTTTTAATGTAAAAAATGTAAAATAAAATAAAGCAATAATAATAAAGTAAAATATATAGATATAATTATATATTATTATATATAATAATACTTGGCATATTATTATTAATATTATTCTATAACTAGCTTTTGGCCTACACCTACAAGTCAATATACTATTCAATCGGTTTATATATATATATATATATATATATAATATATATATATATATATATATTATATTATATATATATATATTATATATATATATTTCATTATTATCATTTACTAAAATACTATATTAATTCCTCATTTGATTAGTGGGCATTTGGGAGGTATTAGGTCTAAGAACTCCTGAAGGGCAGGGAGTCGTACATAATTTCAGCACCAATCTTGCAGCGGCATAAGAGAGTGAGACAATATGGTCGCGCTAAAGAGGCGTCATTGAGCTTGCATGGTTCGCAAATTTCGAAAATGCGTCCGTTTTGCATTTGCGTTTCAACGAAATTTTTGTTTAAATAGCTTTGCAAATTAATGTCTTTATTAAACTATATACTTAATTATTTATAATATATATATATATAATATATATATTAATATATTATTATTAATAATATATTATTATAATAATATTAATATTATATAATATATATATATATATATATATATTATTAATATAATATATATATTATATATATAATATATTATATTATTAATATAATATATTAATTTTATATATATATATAATATATATATATTTAATATATATATATATATATATAGTAATATATGTGATTATTTATGTATATTAAAGTATAACTATATTATTTATATTATTCAACCAATTATAATTAATATATATTACAATAACTTTATATCCAAAAATTATATAAATGTAAATTTGAATATTAATGTAAATATATATAGCTTGGCTCGAATATTAATTAAATTAGATTTTATTACTATAATCTTTATATTCTATTCATTCTATCTATATTATATTATCTTAGGTAATTAAGTATATTTAATATATATCTAATATAAATATATATATATAATAATAATCGATATATATATATATATATAATTATTAATATATTAATATATATAATATATATTATAATATATATATATATTAATATAATATTATATATTATATATATTAATATAATATATATATAAATATTAATAAGAGGAGGTTATATATGTACATTACACATATGATTATATAAAATTATGGATGGGGGTATTAATTGGGGTGATACGTGTGTCTCGTGATCTCCCCATCTTGGTACACCACTCACACCACACCTTTTGATGACGTAATATCGTCGTGAAAAGACGATAAGAGATTACGTAATGTTATATGAGTCAATTCTAGAATTAAGGCGTGCCGCATCGGGCAACTTCATGGAGTGATGATATTTTATTTTCAAGGCGTTAAGGTGGCCGTTTAGAAGTCTTATGTTAAAAAGAGAAGGTAAGCCGTAAGGGATCTGAAACTATGGGTATATCGTATAGTAGATTTGAGGTGTTTATATACTTCATGACATTACTGGTGATAAAATGAGATCGCCGAAAGAACGATGCTGTTGGGATCATGATTCTTGGGTGGTATGCGCGCATGATTGATCCTACTCGAGGGTTCGGTAAGGCCGGAAATCAATAGGGAGATTCTGCTAGAGATTTTTATATGATAGTTTTCAGTGCGCGATGAGGTATGAGTGGAGAAGGGATGATATCTAATTGAGAGCGATCAGGAGAGTGAAGAGTGAATGCTGATGGTAAGTAAGAGGGGTAGGTAGAAATGTAAATATATACAGTGTAGGTGATCTTATGAATATTTTGGTATATAGCATGGTTTTGATCCAGTCTTAAATTTACCTTGGAGGTTCTGTCTAAACAAAGGATGGATAAATTTTATTAACTTATCTTAGAGAGTATGAAAAATATGGTAGCAATAAGAACATAGGTTTAAACTACTTATGAAATCTGCTAATCTCTCGTGCTCAAACGAGACAGAAACATATATTGATGCCGAGATGCCATAGTGTGAACTGGTAGATAATATATTAATTGTAGTGCTAGGACCATCGGGTAATTTTTCACAAAACATAACAAAATAAAACGTAATCGGTTGACTGAACGATCAGTATGAACCGATAGAGCTACACCTCATCGCGAGCATACAAGGAGCTACGAGTAACCATATACAAGCATTAATTGTAATATGTAAGGGTGTTGAGATTTGGGTTTTTGGGTTTTGGTTTTTTTTTGGTTTTTTTGGAAAAAAATTCTAAGATTTCTTCGGGGAGTTATTATAAAGGTTCGAGGTTCGAGAATGGATATAAATGAGAAATGAATATGATTAAAAAGAAGAAGGAAAGCTTGGGGGTAAGAGCATAGTAATATCTGAGTGATTTTATTAATTTAATATAGAGAGACCATGTCTGCTGATTAGTATACGTATAATAGACATGTTAGATTAAGTGATAGAATGAGGATAAGATACCCTCGAAAGATAGATACATATCAAAATATCGAGGATCTAGATCGAATGAACGTATCTAAGTGTGAGACATAAACCAATGAAACTCAGATGAGAGTAATTAAATTAGTTGAGTAACGGCATTTGAGAGATAGATGACTAGTTAGGGTTGGAGGAAGCTGTGAATGAAGTCGGAAATCTATTAGAAGACGAACGCTACGGGTGTCGCACGTAAAGTTGGTCCGCTCCAGAACAAAAAAGCTGACATAGCGAAAATACTATAAAACTGTACAAGAGAAGTCACTTTTCGACGACGTGCTAGAATTTGGCTATAAAATTATGTTATTATAAACTAAAATAAAGTAATATGTAATAAGTTTAATCTACAGTCATAATATATTAATATATAAAACGATTAATAATATAATATTTAATTATATATATATAATATATATATATATTAAATAGTATATATAATTATATTATTATATTATATATATAATTATTAATATTATATAATATAATATATTATTTAATATATATTAACTATATATTAATATTATATATAATTTAATATATATATATTTTATATTTATATATATTATATTAATTAAATATTAATATAATATATTAAATTATTTTAGTATTATAACTCAATCCCTAACAAGTATTTATTTATAATATTTTTTAATATATACACTTTAAGGGTGATTTATAATTTATATAGACAGTTATTAAATTAAAAATATATTATATACAATAATAATAATATATATCTATCCTATCATTAGAGAGAAACTGAAATACTGCCTCGAAATATTAATATGTCTATCATTAATAATAAGTAGCTCATTACCCAATTATATACGATGGCTATCTTATTATAAGTTTACTATAAATAAAAATTAATAGAGGGAGAGTAGTAAAACCACTCATTAAGCCAGCACATAGACTGGTTGTATAAAATAATATAAACAAACAACAGACCCAAAATTTTCATACATATAATATGGTATGACTAAAGCTCTGAATATAGACGTATATTATTTTTTTTACTAACATTATTTTATTATATTTATTCAATAACTTATTTATAAAAAAAGTATCGTATATAAAAGGGAAACTTATTAATCTTAAATAACATTGTTTACATCTATGTTATTTACTAAATGTTATTATTTAATATAGGTATCAGAATAGTACTGGATAATAATATGATTAATTAGTTTAGGTACTTAAGGTTTAAAATAGAATAACCTTCATTGTTATTAGTACATATATATTTATTTTATATATAATATTATTAATTAATAATATATATTTAATATTATATATATATATATTAATAAATATATATTATTATATATATATATATTATATAAATATATCTATATATAATTAATTATATATATAAATATATATTAATTAATATATAGTATACTATAATAATATAATATTATATTTTGTTTTATTATTATCTTATTATTTTTCTTCAAGAAGTATTTTACAACTAATGCAATGAGATATTAATTAGTTATTATTATATTATGATATACTATTATGTTAGACAAGAAATATCTTTTATTTTATTAAATAAATTATTATATAATTATGAGTAGCTTTAATTATTGGTTAGATTAATTCTATTATAATTATATATAATGATATATATATAATAGCATTTATACTAAGTTTATTGGTTATACTATTAGTGCATAGCGATTAAAATAACCTTATTTAGTAGCTTTTAGTTGTTTAAATTTAGAGTGGATAAAACTAATTTACGATATGTAAATAAAATAATAATATAAGGGAAAAATACAGAATATTGCTAAGTCCGTGAAAGATCGTTCGAGTGCAACATCATGAAATCATTGAAGTGTGATGAACTGCCGGATACTTACATGAATAAAGCACAGACACAATGAATGATTTGGTAGCCTATCTATACTTAGGCCCATCTTCATATAAGTATTTTTAAGTCTGTTACAAGATTGCCAATTTAGTATTATGAGGGAATAGAAAGTAGATGTACAGCATAATAGATATATGAATTCTCATAAGTTAGTAAAAAATAAGGTCCATTCAGAATTTGTACAACTTAAAATACAAACACATATTTTGAAATCGCTAATATACTTAATCAGCTGTCAGTAAGTTCCCACCTTTCTTTCTTTAACAGATCAGTAGATTTTTTACTGAATATTGTAATCAATCCAGAATTCAACCATTAAAAATAATTTACAACATTTTAAACTTTTATGAATAATTTTATTGGAATTGTTTACTATCAGTTGTGTAAGCTCTTTGTGTAAGAAACTTACCTACTTAGGCACAGGGGGAATATGCTGTGTTACTTGACTAGGAGCTAGTTAGGTAGGGATAGATCGCAGCGGTCTTGTGAGACTGCATTATACAATATACAGAAATAGTGAGTACATGGGAAGCAAATAAAAGTGATAACAGAGTACACATATTCCTTCTTAGATCTATATGTTACTGAAATATTTCCAAACTCAGAGAGAGCTCTATGATGTTAGCTTAATCAGCAAGATGGTTTATTATTTTATTAAGATAGTCATGGTTAACTATATAAATTTGAATGTCACAACTCTAAACATAGTTAATAATAAACAAGAATATATGAAGTAACTTACAAAAAAAATTCGAAGTTGAAATACCACGTTTTCATTTGTCATTAATTAATATTTTAAATGAAACATAATTTTGCCTTGCTGATATTTTCTGACACATGACATTGCGGTCCTATTTACATTGGGAAGATTTGTATATTTCCTTCATGCACCGAGTTCTGCACTGTAATAATTACACTTGAAATTATCTGATTCTTACCACTCACCCTCACAGATAGAAAAAGTGTTATTGAGTGAGATTCATTTAGATGTCATATTGTAAAATATAAGGGAATAGTTATGATTTACATACAAAGATTATACAGTGAAGGAGTACAGTAATATGTGGCCACAAACCGCCAGACTTAAGCTGGATAAGGGAACAACAAAGGAGTTTTCTTGGGACACATATGTTATAGTAAGCGGTTATTACATCACTAGTGAATTAGTGTTGAAATTAACTTTAAGCAGTAGATGAACAGTTGTCTTTCCCCTTTGCCATGTATCGTAGCTGTCTTATGTAAGGCCCTGTCCAGAACTAGCCGGAGGCCTCTGATGCTCAGCGGAAGGATAATCGTACCTAGTCATAATTTTCAACGGGATAGCATATCCAATTTCGCGCTATTTAGAGCATAAGTCGCTCAGCTAAAAAGGTTTAATAATGAAATAAATAATCCGTCTAATGCCTTTAAAAAAAATCAATAAAACTCAAATATTAATAAGCGCAACATATGCAATACAAGCATTTGAGGAGTGAGTAATTAAGTTATCCTATCTAGAGTCTTCTCTTCTGCCTGGGCTACATACATCATATAACGGTGCACAACTATCGTCTATGCAGCCTTTCGGGTAGAATAGCTCATCCACAATACAAACTGTCGTACCGAAAGAGAGTCTAGACGAAACACGCGGTGTTCCCCTTCCTTACGGCCTGGAGAAATGTGGTCTACGCCCCCGCAAGAGTATGCACAGCCAATCCATCTAGTGACCACAGCAAGCCTCTCCGCCCCGACTAAAACTTCTCCTGCTTAGCCACACCAACCTCTTAATAGACACACATTCTTGATTTGCCTCTTAACCTATCACTTAATACACATGCTCTCCGTTGGGGCGCCACTATTTCTCATTCACTATTAACATCTTTGGTGGCCCTCACTCTGGAAAGTCTCTATATATGTTCTCAGCGTGGTTCCCCCGTTCTATAGAGTAGCCAAGTAGCATCATTTAATAAATCACACTTCAGCCAAAAGGGCAACCAGGCATTGTGGCAATGTCCACAACAAGCGCACAAAACTCACAACTGTCTTACGTGAAATCAGCGACAGGAGATATTGATAACAAACGGCTATATAACCTCTCCTATAGTTTACCTCGGCCTGGAGCTCCCTTCGTCACTGATTCTACTGAAAGATTCCCCTGCTTACAGAAATCTTTGGATGTGTCGTCATTGACCTCAAAACTACAACACCTTTCGTACTGGAGTTCAAATATGTATCATTGTTTTTCTTTCTTATTTACATAAAAGTCGAGAAATTACGCGAGGTAATTTGCTACGCAGTACATTTCGAGAATATGACAGCCTATTCTGCTTGTTGTGGTTCTTAGTTTATGTGGGCATCCGGACATGAGGGAAGTAATGTGTACCTCGGGAGTCCATATGACTCCTCCATCTCATTGCCTCAAATACAATAATACGAGGGAAATGCAACGGGATGAGGATGAAATGACATCTTAACTATTGTACTCAAACTACTAATGCGGAAGAAAAGGGCCTTCTTTAGAAACTTGCATGGTTTCAGTCAGTATTTTGAGATCCTTTTGTAATTGTTCTTTAAGGTAACCAGCCCTGCAACTCACTTCAAACCTCAAGTAGTTGGTATTCCTTAAGTGTGAGAGATGAGGGCGCAAGTAACACGCCCTTCAAATTGGTTTCCTCAAGTTATATATATACTATAGTTAATTTATCTACATATTTCTTTTTTATATAGCCCTATCCCTCTATTCATGAGTTTATATATACCATATTCTTACTTCCCATTATTTCCAGGAGTAATTTTGTATTATGGAATGCTCTATCATTGTTGAAAGAGACTCCAGATCTTAAATATTATCTATACCAAAACAATTATCAATGATGACTATCTATGAATATATATATACTCTATTATAACTCTCATGAAAAATACCCACTTCCAATTTAATTAACTTATAAGTCTTTATTCTCACGGGTATTCATATTATACGTCTATATTAAATACCTAAAATCACCTCTCTCATTAGAGAAATTTCCTTCTGGAGGCAAATAAAAAGGTATTATAATAAGTATACACCATTAACTCTCACTTAAAATCGACCTAAATCTTATATTTAATATATAATAATATAATCTCATATATTATATTATTATATCATATATTTATAATTATTATATATATATTAATAATTTATATATATTATATTATCCTAACTCTTGCTGTGTGTGTGTGTGTGTGTGTGTGTGTGTGTGTGTATGTTTGAATTTGTTGTGATTCATAAATAAAAGTATTTCAAATGTGAAAATCATGGGTAATGGATTTGGGAATATGCCGATTTAAAAAAAAATATATTCAGTTTATATATTGTCGAGATCTTTTTTTTTTATTCCACAATTAATAAACATTTAATGTATTGTGATATTTATCCTTAAAAT
>JABUQX010093743.1:10000-12500 GCA_015478945.1 Trachelipus rathkii | reverse complement strand
ATACCTGTGCGTGGGGGAGAAAGAGTTCCCACAGCGTATTTTCTGCGTGTCGTAGGAGGTTACTAGACGGACAGTGGTAGTTGGGTCGGGGATCCCCTACCTCATATTTATACCATAGAAATGATTATGTTCGCCGCGGACCTGGTCTTTTCCGCCGTAAGCGACTTTGTATCTTTCGGCGGAATTGTATGAAATCTATGTACATGGAATGTTAGAGAAATAAATATTGAGGAGAAGAGGAGAGGGGTGATGGGTGCATTTAGAAAGGGTAAATTCGATTTGTTTGCTGTGATTGGAACAAAGATGAAAGGAAGTGGGGAAGAAGAGTGGTGTGAGGTAAAATGTGCATGTGTGTTAAAATGGAGAGGAATGAGAGAAGGAGTTGCGATTCTGATGATTGACCTGTGGAACAGAGCAATGGTGGATTTTGTGTATGTGAGTACCAGAATACTAATAGTTAAATTAAAATTTGGGAAGACCAAGGTATGTGTGGTTGTAGCGCATTTTCCATCTGAGGGTGATGTTTAGGAGAGTGTGACTTTCTTGGATAATCTGAATGATGTTTTGGATGGAGTGAATGTGGGGTTTCAGATTGAATGTGTTGGATGATTTAAATGGTTGGAAAGATCAAAGCCAAAGGGGTGTTATAACTGTTGCCTTTGGGGTTGAGGGAAAAAATAAGAATTGAGGGAAGATGATTGATTTCTGTGATGACAGAGCTATGTGCGTAAGTAATACATTCTTCTTCGGGCACAAGATTCTTTATAAGAATACGATGGTTGGGGTTGTAAAGATGGTATCGAAGTGAAAAGCATGATTGATTTTGTGTTGGTGAATGAGATGTTGAAGTATGTGATAGACGTTAAATCAATGAAGGGGAATATCAGGTCATTTTGTTGTTTTATATAAGATTAAGTTAGTGGGGGCATGGATGAAGAGGAAAGAGATAAGGAAGGAAGTGGGAAAAATTAAGAGTGAGAAGTTAAGTAAGCAAGGTTATAAGGAAAAGTATGTGATCGCACCTGCAAATAAATCAGTTGAATGTGTGAACAAGATGAAACTGAACAAATTTGGACACAAATGAAGGAAGCCTTTGTTAAGTGTGCCATATAAAATTAAAGATTTATTAAAGTAGGAAATAACAATGTCAATAGTGAGTGGCTTAATTAAGAGGTTATACAAGCGGTTAAAATTAAAAAAAAAGCGATGTTGAATGTCCTAAAAGCCAATGATGAGGTTTCAAAAAAAATGCGTATAGAAATATATAAGGAGGAAAAAAGGAAGACTACAAGTTGCATACGTAGGATGAAAAAAAAAGAGGTAAATGAACAGTTTGAAGGGACGATAAATGGGAACTTTCAAGGAAATAGGAAGGCCTTCTGGAAGGAAGTACGGAAGGTTAAGAAAGAGTAAAGGGAATCTTCACAGAATAATGGATAGGGATGATACTTTCATGACTGATGAAATAAATGCGAGGAGAGTGTGTAGGGTACACTTCGAAAATCTGCATAACATTGGCGGTAATGAAAAGGAGAGGTGAGAGTAAATGTGTGTAGGTTTGAAAGTGGAAGAAGAAATGGGTATTTTGGAGATGAGGTAATTTGTTGGGAGGAGGTAATAGGTAGAGTGAATAAGTTGTAGAATGGTAAATTAGCAGGTATAGATGGAATTACTGGTGAAATGGCCAAAAATGCAGGCGAGATTGTGATTGACTAAAAATGGAAGATATATGCTGGTATTATGGTTGAATAAATGCATCGAGTGACTGAGGAACTGATTGTCGAAGAACAACGTGGATTTAGAAGTGGTAGGGGTCGTGTTGGTCAAATCTTCACTTGAAACAAATGATTGAGAAAATAAAAAAATAAGAATAAATTGTATTTAGGTTTTGTGGACTTACAACATACAAATGACAGGGTTAATAGGGAAACTATGTGTCAGGTGTTAGTGATATATGTTGTTGGTGGAAGATTTCTGAAAGGAATCAAAAGTGTGCATGTCCACACTAAATCTTATGCAAGAATAAATGGTGTTAAAAGTAAATGGTCTAATATTAATAGTGGAATGAGGCAGGGATGTATTATACCTACTTGGCTATTTAATTTGTACATGAACGGGGTGATTAAAGAATTAGATGTAGTGGTGGTAGGGGAAGGTATTAGACTTATGGAGCTTCCCAACAGTGTTTTATTACCTTACGGTGTTTGTCGGTTTATTAGAATTCACCCTGTATACGTATATATTGTACGCCTATTGTTCACTGATGATTTAGTTTTGACTTACGTCATGCATTTCTGCTTAATCATCCTATTTCCCGTGCATGTTACTTGCTCTACCCCAAATCATGGGAAGTAAAGGAAGGATAAAGGAAACTATATTATTATAAGTATATATATATATATATACTATAATATATATATATATAATATATATATTATATATATATATATATATATATATATAATATATATTATATAATATATATATATATATACCCGTA
>JABUQX010093742.1:0-20787 GCA_015478945.1 Trachelipus rathkii | reverse complement strand
AAAAGATTAATGGGTCTCACCATCAATGTGCAATGGTACTCTTTATTTAAGTATAAATAAATTGCCATGTGAAATGTTGGGTGCGAACAAAACACTTTGCTTAAAATCTAAAAATGAGACTAGTCGTCTACAGGTCACCCCTTAATATATATATATATATCATATAATATATATATTAAATATATCATAAATATATATATATATTATATATATATATATATATATATAATAGTATTATATATATATATATTATATATAAATATATATATATATATATATCATCTCATTAGTTCCCTATCTTTTCATGCAGGACATAAGCCTCCTTCATTAGTCTCCACAGATCTCTATCCTCTTCATGGTTTAACCCAGGTGATTCCCTTCAGTCTTCTAATCTCATCAGCTCAGAGCATGTTAAGTCTTTACCCTGGTTCATTATCATCAAAACTTCCCCTAAATTCACACGAATATTCTTGGAAAAGCACTGAACACTCTTAGTTTCTCAAGCTTTAATTATTTTATTGATTTTGAGAATTTACTTACTTTTTAGTCTGAGAATACTGAAACTTCCTTCCGGTGTCAAAGCATAAACTGCTTCGGCCTTCAACTCCACCATGCATGATGGAGAGCTGACAGAAAACACATGCCTGCAAACATATATATAGTATTATATATATATTAATAATATACTATAATATTATATATATATATAGTATATATATATATATCATATTATTTATATATATATATATATAATAATATATATATATTATATATATATATATCATATAGTATATATATATATATATATAATATATATATATATATACAATTATTATAAAATTATATAATATATATATAATATAATATATATATATTATATTATAATATATATATATATATATATATATATATATATAAGATGTTAAATATTGCAATATCAATCGCAATTATATAAGATGTAAGAAAGAACATATAATAGAGGAGAAAGAATTAACTGCCTTCTCCGGGATTGAACACCCGCTTGTTGCTTTAATACAATATACCCGGTGGGTTACGACTGAGCTATCCTCCAAGCCAAAAAACTTGAATCAAGAAACAGTTATAAACGCAACCGGAAGCTCCCTTCAAGCGACATCCCAGGTGTCAGCCTGTCTATCCTCGTTCGTTTATATTGTAGATTAATATTTCCAACATAATCGCATTATATAAGATGGTTAAGAAAGGAACATTTAATAAGGAAGGTAAAGAATTACCTGCCATTACTCCGGATTGAACACCCAGCCATGGTTCAATCCCGGCAGAACGGCAGTTAATTCTTTACCTTACCTAATATATGTTCTTTCTTTATCCATCTTATTATAATTGGATTATTATGCAATTATTTAACATCTACAGATAAAGAACGACGATAGAAGGCTGACACCTGGTTTGATGTCGCCTTGAAGGAGCTCGGTTTGCTTGATAACTGTTCTTGAATTCCAAGTTTTTGCGCTTGGAGGATAAGCCTCAAGTCTGACTAGAAACCGACCGGGCACCCGGCCAACCCCGGCCAATTTTAGCGACCCGGCCCGGCCCCGGCTAAATCAGGAAAACCGGGTTTTTCTACCGGGGTTAACTGTAACTTACACTAAGAATAGAGGGTTAAATTCAAACAAATAAAAAACATATTTAATTCCATTACTCCTTGTTATAAATTGATGCAAAATATATAAAACATACCTCAATATAACAATTTTTTTGGGACTTACTACGATTTCAAATAAAATTGCAGGCACATTATAATTTTCCGATTCATTTAACATAAAAATATTCGAAATTTGATTATCAAAACGGATTCGGAAAAGGAAATAAATATAATTTTAAGAATAATTCAATGAATTTATTTATTTAAAGAAAGGTATCTTCAAGAAAATCAAATATTTTCCGAATCTCTTTTTAAAATTATTATTTAGTTGAATTAATATATATATTATTATATATAATATATATATTATATATATATTTATATATTATATATATATATATATAACTTGTATATATATATATATATATATATATAGTTATATAATATAATATTTCTATTTCTATTTCTCACCATTCTCCTGTAGGCGTATGCGCCTGTCAGCTGTCTTGCAACGAAGCTCCTTCATCGCCGTCGATCATCGTAAACTCTTCCTCCTCCCACCTCCTCCATAGTCATCCCCCCTCCTCCCACAGCTCTCTTCTACACCATCCCCTCCACCTCATCCTCGTCTCCCCACGTTCTCCTTCCCTCCGCTGCACTTCATAATACCTTTTCGCCAACACCTATGTTGCTGTCCATCCTCCCACATGTCCGAACCTCTTAACTGTACCTCTTCTCCACCACTAATTATACTATTCCACTCCCAACACCCTACTCACGTCATCGATTCCATTCCTCTATCCATCTTGTCACCTCCGAATATCAATCTTAAAAATTTCATTTCGCATGCCTGTACCTTTACTTTTTACTTTTGGCTTAGTTGTCCAAGCCTCATGCTCCATATGCTATATGGGCCTCATAATTGGTAAGTAGATGTATTATTATTCGACTTTCCTCGTATATTACGGTCCTTTTAGCAAAGGGATACAAACGACGCAAGTATCACCATTAACTTTCCAAAACGTTCATGGTTCAACTCCTTGAAACATCATCAGTTCTTAAATGCCTCTTGAACTCCAAATATTTCAAATTCATGCGAACTTTTCAGTGACTTCCCCGTTCCAAATGGTATATCAACTCCTCCTTGCTCCCTACTCATCATCATAACCTCCTGTCTTCCCCCTATTGATTTTCATTCCCTTCTCAATAGAACCTCGTTACCACTATAAAACTCTGCAGAGCCTCCCTTGAGTCCGAGATCAAAGCCAGATCCGCGATCCAATGACTCTCTCCACCACCCTTTCCTGTACCACCGATGCCACAATAGTCCAGAAACGATCTATGAACAATTTAGGAGTTACATTCCTTGTTTTACACCGTTGTTTATGACCAACCAATACTATCCATCCATCTGTGTTTTTCACCTTCAAACAGCTGTCCACAATACGTGCTTTTATAGCTCTTATCAGTTTAGTAGGCACCTCATACTCCCTTTTCCCCACAGATCCTCCAAATATCCCCTCGGACACGGTTCGAACGCCGTTTTAAATGATAAAAGCCAAAATATGCTTTCAGTAAATTCTAAGTCTTTCAACTTTCATCTTCAGTGCAAACACCAAATCAATTGGTTATCTTCCCGGTCGAAAACCATTCTGCCATTCATCCAGTTTATGTTCGACTGGTCCCTCAATCTTCTCTCCAATATTTCTTTAATTTGATTATGTGGCATCAGAGCAATTCCCCTGTAATTTTTACGGTTGATTTTATCACATTTCTTGTAGAGACCAAATACCGATTATTTCCAATCCTCCGGTGTTTTCCCTTCTTCCAGCACTCATTACTTCCGTCATCCAACCAAAAGCACCTTCACCAGCTCCCCTCTCAATATCCCACAGGCAGCTACCTCGCTGCTGCCTTACCGTTTTTATTTTCATCACTGTTCCACCTCTCAGGTTACCCACATACTGCACAATCTTCCACGCCACATGTCCGTTCTTCCCACTTGTTCCTCGTTCTTCTATTTAAGCTTAATTCGGGCATATCCAGCAGCTGTTCGAAATATCCTTCACCAATAATCCCGACCGGACGCTTGTTAATCAGTCTCCATCTTCATCTTCTTTATTGCATAGTGATGGCGGGCAGAGCCACTTTCTATAGTCTTTTTGCAATGTGTAGATAGTTTCTCCTTCCAATCCCTTCCCATGTGCTCTCGCTTGTCTCTTCTTTTCAATGCTGTTCGCTTCTCCTTCTCGCTCCACATATCCCCCTCTCCATCCATCCTCTGATGCTTTATCCACCTTTTAAACATTTCATTTTTCTCCTTACCGCCGTCTGAACTTGTTCAGTCCACCAAGGAGTTTGTTTTTTTTCTTCCATGATTGTTTTCCTTTCACACATCCTCAGACACCTACCCCAGGGCGTCCCCCAATGCCTCTCAACTCTCGTTCCACCTCCAGCTCCATCACCGACATTCCATCCTTACCCTCCATTTCCTCTTAAATTTTTCTCTACATTCCGGCTCTTGTAACTTTCCCACCATCGAATCTCTTCCTAACTTACATTTATATGGCTTTAACACCATCTATTCTCATCTTCCTACAACCAAACGGTGATCCGAGTCTCCCGAAGATCGACGGTATGCTCCTTCGCGTCTTTAGACAGTCTTTTATATTTCGTTACCATTAAGTGCAAATATTGATTTCTCCTCGTTTCCTCTACCATTCCTCCAGCTGTTACCACGTCCCATTGTGTGGCTATCTCTATGCGTTAGTAAAAAGTGTTCATCAACGCTCATATCATCCTGTACACAAAAATTCTATAACCCCCTCCCCATGCAGGCCTCTCCACCAATACCAAAAGCCCCGATCACTCCTCGTCGGCCCGGTCTCTGTCCAACATAATATATATATATATATATATATATATAGTATATAAATATATATATATTACTATATTTATATATATATATAGTATATAGATATTATATATATATTAATATATATATATATTGATATATATTAATACAACTTATTCTTCTAAGTTTCAAATATTTTCTAAAAATTTCTTTCGAAATACAATTTCTCAAATTAATTAAACGTATTCCTTTTTTATAATTACAACATTAGCAGGATTTTCGATTATATTTAATTTCATCCTAAGTTTTAAGACTTTGTGTTTTTGACTTACTTTTCTAATTTTAGCTAACCCGGCCCGGCCCCGGCCCCGGCTAAATTAGAGCAGCCCCGGCCCGGCCCCGGTCAAAAATTCCGGCCCCCGGTCGGTCCCTAGTCGTAACGCAACCGGTAATTCGTCCTCAGTGCGAAATCGGTGGATTCAATCCCGGAAGGTCAGTAATCTTTACCTTCCTTTATATGTCTCTTCTCTTTAAACAATAATATATATATATATATATATATTATATATTTTATATATAATTATTATATATATTATAATATATATTATATATATATATATATTCATATATATTCATATATATATATATTAATTTTTTTCATTATAATAATTATAATGATTATATTTAATATATATATATTATATATATATTATATATATATAATATAATATATATATATATATTATATATATATTATATATATTATATATATATATATTATATATTTATTTTTAGGGATGGTGAATAAATCGGCATCGGCACCGGCCAAAACTTGCCGATTCTTTTTCAAACAAGTATGCTTTAATTTATAATTAATCAATAACAATTTATTTGTATGTTTTAAGTTAACCTGATAATATTTTTTCAGAAAATTCTGCATTTCAGTAATGTTCAATAAAGTTTTAACTATTATTGCAAAAAAGTTCATTAAGCCACTGGATATATGTACACTATGTGAGGGGTTTCCACTCTCCCCTCTATCAAAACTTAACACTCTAATAATTAAAATAAGAGTGTCTCATAAAGGGCAAACCAAGAGTGATAGTTTGGAATTTGCACGGTGATATGAAAGATACGGCCACAAAAGTACAGGAAACTGTGCAACAAAAATGTTATCACGTGGTAATAAGAATGACAAATATCTTAATACAACCACAAATATGTACAAACATTTGAAGTCACAACACCAGACGGAGTTACAACAAGAGGAAGAATTACAGAAGAGGAAAATTGCTAAAAAAGCACAAGAACTACCCATGAGTGACTTAACTCAAATATCAGAAATTCCAAAGCTTGAATGCCGTCACATTACATCAGAGTACCTCACATTCCTCATAAATAAACATGTGACAGGAAACTCTTGAACTCACAAAAAAGTGGGACATAAACAGTGAGGAAGCAAAAAAAATTCATGTTGCTACTGGTGAAATGATAGCTCTTGATGTATAGCCGTTTTCAATTGTTGAAGATGTTGGTTTCAGAAGACTGATGAAGCTGCTTAAGCCCAATTATGAACTACTTTCCAGAAAATATTTCACTGCTACGATAACTCCCAATTTGCATGTCCAAATCATGAATAAAGTACAAAGCAAGAATGATGAAGCAACCAATATGGTTTCACTTATGAACACTTGGACTAACAATGCAATGAACATGCATTCATCAGTTAAAATTAAGAAATCTTACATGGTTTAATTTAATTAATTACCCTACTAATAATATTGCATCATAATGACATGGACTTTATTAAAGTTAACAACTAGTCAATACATTAGCTTTAATGACAGAAAAGCCAAATATTCTGCACGAGTTAGGTATGAGATCATGTTAGCATTTAAAATAAAAGATTTATATTTTCAAATTGAGCTAGTTGCAAGTTCACATATTTTGAAATAACTTTTTACTTCAATACTACTGAATAAATTAATTCAGACAAACTAAAAAATTGATGTTCTCTTCAACTTGACAGCCAAACTGCATTGATTTTGAAAACTTCAATACGTCATATGGCATGTTACTAAGAGTTAGGCCTGTCTGATTCACATACAGCTTCAACATATTGAAAGATGTTCGAAGAATGTACCAATGGATGATTATAAAATCCTCCCATAAAAGCACATAATTGTGCATGACAAATGCAGCAAACATGGGGTGCAAGGCATTGCCAAACTGGCTTCCAAATAGTCTGAGGTGTTCCTCCGATACGCTTATCAGTTGGTTGTTGGATGCCATATTTGAGCAGAGAGATAATGAAAGACACTCATGACCGAAAACTTCGCATCAAATTACTGAGAATTCGATCATTCACCCTCTGCATATGCAAAGCTGGAGGCGCTTCAAACCCAGCATAACTTGCCAAAACACAAGTTAATTCAAGATGTGAGCACACGTTGGAATAGCACCTACCTCATGCTTGAGAGAATATTTGAGCAGAAAACAGCCATTGCCAATTACTGTGCAGATGTTCCAAATTTGCCTGTATTTGATGCAAATAAATGGGCGCTAATTGGCAAATGCTCAAAGTTGCTGAAAATTTTCCATGAAACAACTCTAAGGTTATGGTAAGTTATAATCAAGGTTGGATATTAAATATACTACTATATAAATATATATATACTATATATTAGATTATATATTAATATATATAGTATATATATATACTATTATATATTTATATATTATATTATATATCATATTCATATATATTATTTATATTATATATATATATAATATATATACTATATATTAATAATATATATTCTGGTGTCCAAAGGTATTGGTTTAGGATTAGAGCGGCAGTGAGACAGTCTGGTATGTCTACCCTTGGGCTCATTCATTTATATTATGGATGGGCTTATGAAAGAAATTAGGAGGTTGGTGCAGAATGGTGTTTAGATGATGGGAATGGCGATGTGGCAGTTGGGTACCATATTATCATGCGGGATGATTTGGATTCCTTTACGGTAGCCGAATATGAGAGAGTACTGACGGAGACTGGTAGACGAGATTTGCCAGGAGGGTTAAAAGGAGGGGTTTGAATTAACGTATCGATAGGAGAGTAGAGTTATGTGGAGGAGATACCCTCCAGTGTAGTATATGTTAATGTCGGTGAGCAGCTGAGAGACAAGTGTCAGAGTTAAATTATAGGTATGGTTGGATGAGAAAGAACGTATGATGCCCAGAGGTAGTAGGAAAGTTGTGAATGAGAAGGAAGCGTGCTGGGCAATTAAATAGCCGTTGCGGAATGGTAAAAGGATAATCTGAGTTGCTAGTGGTCCTTTGCCCATTTCTTATGATTGTTACGTGTGTTTTGTATAGTAGTGAGACCCTTATTGTCTGGGAATAAGAAATCACTAAGGTCCAAAGCTTCATGTGGTCCAGATGCCGACCCCAATCCCTTAGGGCGTGCTAAGTGTGAGAGAATTGAAAAAAATAGAATGAACGTAATAGAGTTGTTGTGGATGTGAAGAAAGGGGTAAAGAGAGAATAAAACGGAAAGTAGGGTTTTGAGATGGATTGCGTCCCGAAGTGGAAAGGAAGAAATGGTTTAGGTAGGTTGGTTAAGGGAATGGTATAGTGTGGAACGAGTCTACTCCTCAGAAGATGCTGGCTGCAGGACCCGTCCCGGGAGGACATCAGAGTTTTCTAAGGAACAGGGGGGCGGAAGCGGTGAAAGTCGTTGCCACACGGACGGGGCGTCGTCACGTCAGAGCTGAGCCCGTTACGCGCCCGTTCGCCGACCACCTGTTCACAGCAACGAAAACGAACATAAAGACGGCGGAGGACCGAGCACATCCTCAGCCCGATCGCGCCCGAGCTATCGAATACCTCTGCAACCCACAGCCTTTTTCTCTTTTTTTTTCTTCTTTTTCTAACGCGAAAAACGTATTTTCTATGAGTTGTTGTTGTGAGAGGAGATCCATCCTAATGATAACCCTATCGAGTCCTTTCTTAAATGTTGCTGCAATCGAATCGCACTCAACAACCTCATGTAGCAAACCATTCCAAATTTAACCAATGCCTAATTACTGAATGGAGTGCTTTCTCATTAATTTTCTTACATATGCCCCATGGTCTACCCGTTCCGTGGCTATACTATGGAAGAATTTATTGGTCTCCAATTATCAATTAAAGAGGCAAAATATTTTGTAGCACTGTGTATCATGTCCCGCTCTGAGGAATTGCATTCTTCAGCTACAGAAAACCATTCCTAACTCCTTCATGGCCTTTTCCTATTAAGCTCTTACCCTCAAACTCAAAGATCATCCTTGTTGCTCTACGTTGCGATCTCTCTATCAGTTATTTGTTTTTCCATAAATAGGGGACCCAAGAGTTTGCACAATACTCTAATACTGGCCTAGGAGGCCTCGATTAATATAGTTTACTTATGTAAGACTACTTTGATCTTGTACACGAGGGGGGGGGGGGGGGGGGGGGGTCACTAACCTAACCCCAGCATTCTTGTTAGCTTTATTTCTAGCTTCCCAAACACTGATTAGCTACTTTCAAATGTACTACTAATAATTATTGCTACTTTAAATCTTCTCTTCTTGCGTCAAAGACTCAGCCAATCCCCATGCACATCGTAGTTTAGAAACTTGATTTGTGTAACCTCAGGTGAAGAACCTTCACTTTATTACTATTGAAATTCACTTTAACCACTTATCTGCCCGACCCCAAGAAGTTATCGAAGAATCATTTTTGAATTCTTGTATACATTCATCCCTATTCTTTATTGAGGTAGCCACTTTGGTATCATCTGAAAAATTATCAAATCTTACATTTACAGTCCCTGTCTAATAATCAGTATATATATGAGAAACAATTAGTTGTCCCAGCACTTGAAACCCTGTGGTATTACCACTCTTCACAGCTTCCATGCTATGAACGTTATTGCCATTACGTTTGTTACACACTGGTTTCTATTATCACAGACCCATTTTAATCCAAACCATATACCACTCCACCTACACCACATTGCAATAACTTTCTTCACAGCCTGCTATGTGGGCGAGTGCTTATCAAAAAGATTTTGCTAAAGTTTAAAGTATATAACGCATCGAACTGCAGTATTCTTTCGGTTCAACGCAGTCCGTAATGTATTTTCAAAAATTCTAAACAGGTTTGCTAAGACATGGACCTACTCTTTCTAAAACCATGCTCGGGAGTCACTGCAAATATCTTGTTATCTTTCAAATATTTCTCTCTATGACCTTTCAGTAAACTTTTCCAAATCTTTTACAACCAGAGATGTTAAAGCTAACCGGCCTATAATGCTCCCAAATACCTCCTTACTACCTTATTCTTATAAATAGGCACAAACATATGCTCATTTTCCGAGTTTTAGGTATTCACCAAATGTTTATAGATTTGGTTTTTTAAAATCAAATACAGTTGCACTTTCAATTCTGCGTACGATTAGCCCTGCCATTCAGATATTCGCTAACCAGCTATTTACCATCAGGACCTTCAACTTTAATTGGGTCAATACGGTCCAGTAAAGATTTATTATCTTTTACCTTAAATTCAAATTCTGCAAATCTATTTACTACATGCATACCAGAACTATTACTCTCCAAACTATTATCCAATCTTTTCCTACAGTAAACATTGACGCAAAGATACATTTTTAAAACATTAACAAAATACTTAAGATAACTCTAAATTTTCAGATCAATTTTTAGTAACTGTATTTCCTATTGTGTACTGTTGTTAAATTTATAGAAGCTAAAAAGACTTTTTTCAGGTCCTTATTACCAATTCCATGGTTTAAATTAATTTCTGCCTCTCTCTTTGCCTTTCTTATTGACTGGTCAAGTTCATTTCTATTTTTCCTATAATCTATAATTTTCTAAATCATCCTCCCAAATTACTACCCTGTACATACAGTGACTGCGATTAAGGGGGCATGGGGGCGCGCGGTTGCCCCCGCACTTTTTTAGTTAATTTGCTTAATATACGAACAGCCATTGATTAAAGAGAAGAACAAATATGACTTTATTGCTTTACAGCACATTTATATCAGAATTTTAAACGATCAAGAACATTGGTCATTTTAAATTTTTTCAATATTTTATAATTATCCTACTTCTGTTTAATTTCTTCGTTGTGGGATATGGTTTAAGAATATTTACTTAGCATTATTTGGGAATATGAATATACAAACGTGACTATCATACCAATCCTAAGACTATTTAGCTATTTAAGTAATTTAGTTGAGGTGTTAGGTGACGTAAACTTTGATTGTGCTGACTTATTACTTGTGTTGACCGAATTATTATACAATTGTAAATAACTGGAAATATATTTTGTTGTTGTTTATTATGCTTTACGCCAATCTTATTCCAGAATCTATATTATTCATAGGTATATCAACTATAGCGAGAAAATTTGTTCAGCTTATTGTCACCACTTAGCCCTTTACTCTTCCTGTTCTCGTCTGGGTTGTAATAGCACTGCTTAAATTGTGTCTGTTGAGATGTGTCATATCAGAGCAATACACTCTGCTGTATCACTCGCCACACTCTAAGATAGTATCGTTCTAGCGCGAGAGTATTCCATTCGCTATTTTTGAGTTAATTGCTCGACTCTCAATTTAGACTGCTGTCTCGTATTACCTGGATAGTTTGTCTATTGTAGTATCGAACAGTCTCGAAGATAGAGTAGATTATACTGTAACTAAGAAGCATAACTGGCTTATCTTAAGGTGACTTAAGGAACATGATACGTAAACACCATTTTAGGGGAGGAATAAAATATGGGGATTTTTGGACCCCCATTTTATGCCTTACCTATAATTCACAAAAATAACACTTATATAAAAACTTCTTAATATTTATTTCATAATAACTAGATTTTTACGTGTAATATATGTTAGGGATATCCAAAAGTACCAATATAGGGTTAAAATTAATGTAATATGGTGTAGTGATTAATTTGCTTTTCTACAATTTTTATTTCGATAATATGTATACTAATTCAAACTTGAAAATATTCATATAGAAATGTAGGTCTTTATACACTAATCACAAATAGCATTTAAGACAGTTTTTTTGTATAATTTTGTATCGAAAATATTGACTCTAATGCTCTAATATTGTAATACTTATAGTGATTCAAATACGTACTTTTATATATATTGCTCAGGATCGTCGAGAGTTATTACTCAAAAATCAATTATCATAGAGCTACTTAATGCATTTTTTGTAGCGTGTAAATAGATAATTGCACCATCTATGTCATATATCTTATCCATGTTTGTAAAGTCATTTTCTGTTTATAATAAAATTTTTTATTTAGAATTTTTTAAGTTATTATATTATCTTATACAATTATGTTCTAATATAACTATTATGTTTCGGAATTAAATATAATTATTATAAATTTCGTCCATTATTATTCTAACGATGAAATAATAACAGCTGCAGTAGATTGTCACCGTTGAATATTCAAATATATTTAAAGTAGTTATTCATCAGGCTATGTACTATAATTTATTCTTTATCTACTTTTCATTATAGACTTTCTACTTTCTACTTTCGACTTCATTACCTTTCCACTCTTGTGCAGATGACTCCTTTCTTCGGTATTATTTTTTTTTTATTGAAAGTCATCCAATCCTACAGAAAATAGCTGACACAGGAAGGGAGGAGAGAGGGTGAACTTGGTATAACTAACCTCTAATCTCTTTCGCATATCTACTTCAGGCAGGTAGATTATGAATCTTTTCAATGCCTCAAAAACTCAGTTGCTTCATATATCTATTAGACATGGCCTCCCATATAATTACAACATCTTAGAAAATAAAACCTGAAACTTAGTTCCTCCCTTTTTTTGTTCTATCTACCAACTGCTGTCATATAAAGCTTAGAAGCAATATGCTGTTTCTGTTGAAAACCTAGAACATTTATGTTATGATGTGAACAGATGAGACGATTGAGGTTTGAAAGAGAAAAGTTGGGAAATATTGTTGATTGGGGGAAATGAAGTACTTGAGTATATAAAGAGTTAAATTTCACAAGATTAAGACAATCCCTAACCAAATCAACCTAATTCAATCAGAAAGATGAATTAAAAAAATCAAAAGACAACTCTAGATACAAAAGACAATGGGAGAGAGTTGATCTGAAATTAACTGAACAATGAAAAGTCTAATGGTCGGCACAAGAAAGAATAGAGTTAGAGGAGCATCTGAGGTCATTTAATGAAAAGTAAAAATAAAGTGCGGGACAATACAGATCCTTGGTGAGCTCTACTATCAACATAAAATAAATAAAAGCCGATACATTGAAAACTGCTTCGATACGGAACGATTTGAGAGAAAGTATGATATGAGGTACCAAAGAGGATGAGAACTCTTATAGAATGGGAGATTAGAGAACATCGATGCATACCATACCTTGTCAAATACCTTTAATGTGTAAAGTACGATCTCACGTATTCGCACAAGTCAGTAGGATCAGAAGGTCATAGGTCAGTAATTATATGAACTGTAGTACTCAAGCCATATTAATAACCGAAAAGAACTTAAGGAGGTTCCGAATGATTAGTAAATGAATGCAATTTAAAGAAATTAAAGGGTTCGCAGAAGATATCCGCTCTTTCAACCTTGATGGAAGGTATTAAAATTAAATCATACGGAGTAGATTAAACGAGGGTATCATTTAGTTCAGAAGTAGACCATCAGGAAGCAGGAAAGAATGTCATCTGAGTCTCTTGCTATGATAGCGCCTATAATATATTATCAAACTATGCACTCAATCAAATACAATCTCGAGTAATGGCAAAACACTTTAAAGGAGGTGAATTTCTAGTTTTTTTCATGCTGGTGGTAGTAATAGAAAATGAAATGAAAGGTTTAACTTTATCGATAGTAGCATTAGTTATAGATCCATCAGAGTAAATAAAAAGTGGAAAGGCAAATATAAGGAGCTATTTAAAGAGGTTTTTGTCAGTTGGAGAACGAAGGAGATTAGCGAAATCGGTTTTTGGCATTTGGAGAACCAAGGAGATTAGAGAAATTCCGTTTAGTGAAATCACTCTTAGCTTGTTGAATAAAATACATACAATTCAGAGACGAATGAAAGTTAGCAAGAGTGATAAGAGAACAATAATTTTTTCCACGCCTAATAGCATTGCTTGGAACTTGAATGACACAGAATCAAAAACATGTATAGTCATAGATATACTGAAAATAGAGAGATTTTGGAATGAATTTGCACATACTTTTCGGTAGACAATAAAGCTTGTTAAGTGTAAAAGCAGAACTAATTCTAAATACTAATATCATATAAGCTACTCAAATTTCCCCAGTTAGACTGATTAAAGTACTGCAGAATTAGTTTATTGCAGCGTGTAGCTACAGCAGAAAAAGTATTTTATTTGAGACTGTTCAAGTTTGGTTAGGGTACTTTTGTATATGTGTAGTTTACATAATCAATTAAATAATGTAAGATTTGATCTCTTTACCACCAGGATTAATATGAAAGGAGATCAAAATTAAGTTATCTTCCAGCTCTAAAGAGTTCATTTCCGGGGGGAAGGGTTTTCTGCCTCTCTTTTCATTTTAATTTATGGACATTCTAAATAAAACTCGGTTTTGGACATTTTTTAACAGAATTCAAAAAAAAAAAAAATATTGTCAAAAAAATTTAACCATGGGTAGATGAACCAATTATTTAAAAGCCCACGCTAGATAATTACGCTATCTAACCTCAATTCCCAACTAAGTATAATTTTGTTGTACCAAAAAAAAATTTTTATCATCAACGAATTTTGCCTATAACTTTTGTCAATCTTCATGAAATTTTGGGTAATTATATAATTGTAGTAGATACATC
This sequence comes from Trachelipus rathkii, assembly GCA_015478945.1. Taxonomy (NCBI): domain Eukaryota; kingdom Metazoa; phylum Arthropoda; class Malacostraca; order Isopoda; family Trachelipodidae; genus Trachelipus; species Trachelipus rathkii. Next base: position 6,410 of record JABUQX010093742.1, on the reverse strand, counting down.
TTTTTAATAGTTTTTATTTTTTTTATATATTCCCAACTTTTTTGTTGCTATTCACATGAAAATAAGAAAATTTTCCCGTAAACAGAGGCCTAATGGTTGGGTATACAAAATATGGTTTTAAATAAATAAAAAAAACGTGTATTTCCGGCAATTAAATAAACAAACAAAAATTTCTATAGATCAAATCGTTAAAAAAAGTTATCGCAGTTTTTCACTTAAAAAAAATAAATAAAATAAAAAATAAAAAATTGGGTATTTGTGAGCGTGTAACTTTATTTATGGGATCAGTATTGAAAAATTATTTTTTAAAAACTTTTGGATCATTAAAATAAATTATCTCTAATTTTATTTCAAATTCATTTCGGCAAAGGGTATGTGCCCAGTAATCAAAATGGGAACGACTGGGTATTAGGCAAATCATTTAGTTCAAAGCAAAAATGCCCTAAATAAAAGCTGTTTATCTTGTTGACCTACATCTGCCTTGAAAATCTCGTGAAAATTCGAAAAATAATTAATATATATTTAAATTGGGTTTACAGGAAAAACAAATTTTTCTCTTTTTTTTATCGTCTCCTCATAATTAAACCATTTACGAAAAACGCAATTTTAAAAAACATGGTTACGACGATTTAAATAAACTTTGGCAAGTTTATTGTATATAGATAGGAGAATATACGTAGGGAGTTTCATTTAAATATTGTTAAAATTGATGTGTAAAAACAGGGCTCTAATTTTTTCAAATTCTTGAAAATTATATTTTCGGATTTTATGAAATCGTTTACCTCTAGATATAAACATTTCAATGAAACATTTATTTTTTATTTATGTTTTATTTATTCAATGAGAAAAGTATTAAAATACAATAATTAAAAATTTGATTACGTTTTATTGACGCAATATCTCAAACCACGTTATAAAAAATGACTCCACCGATTTTTATAAAAATGAAAAAGGCTTTATTAATATTTCCCTATTAATATATTTAAAAAAAAATTATATATAAATTTCATAAAAATCCTCTTATAGATGGTGTAATTATGAAATAAAATGACTGCACATTCATATGTAACAGATTCATAAAATAAAATAAAAACTAGTCAGAATCTATTTAAATGAGTACAGCTTAACACATCCATTCACATGGAATCTAAACATACATAACATACATACATACATACATACATACATACATACATACATACATACATACAACATACATACATACATACATACAACATACATACATACATACAACATACATACATCAACATACTTATATATATAAACAGTATATATATATATATATATATATATATATAGTATATATTATATATAGATATATATATATATAATAATAATATATAATATAATATTAAATATATATACATATATATTTATATATATATATATATATATATATATATATATATATATATATATATATATATAATATATATATATATATATATAATATATACTATCTATAAATATATTATATATTGTCACAAAAGATGATTTCAGTCAATAAATAACGTGACAATTCCCGAAGTTCATTTATTCAAAACACAAAATAAAATTAACCAAATTGTCTAGGGTATTATTTCACAACGAAACCTTTCACTTCAGACACGAAGTACAGCGAATAATCACAAGGTCTTCAGAATTCCAGAATACTTCCAAGTCGCAGATGGACTTCACAGACTATCAGTAGTCCTTTCCTTTAGAAGGTAAATCCTTTACAATATGTATTAGTTCTGAATTCAGTAGAAAGTCGCTCTCAATGTCGTATGACAACTTCTCAGTACAAATATGACTTTCTATTCAATAACTTCCTTCAAGTCCTTCTCTGGTTACTATCCAATCCTTTCTGTAGTATTTCTCTCTGAGTACTCACAAGACTTTCGTAATCTCTTCTCAAGAACAATATTCCTCAATTGTCTTCTAAACGATCCAATAATAATCTAGCCTGTATTCTTATAATGACTCACTATTGTAGCAGAGCTTTCTTGAATCAGGTCTCTTCAATTATATCGTAAAACAAAAAGAGATAAGTCTTCAATGAAGATTTACTCAATTACTGATAGAATCCACACGTTGATCTATTCCAATATAGAACCAAAGTTAGAACCCCAGAGAAACCAGTAATAATTTAAATATCTCATTTATGCTTTTTCATCTGTAACTAGGATATCAATGTGAATCACCGTAAGACTTTCTTCCCACGAGACAATTTTATTTTCAAAAAAATTCTCTTAAAATATTTTCGAAATAAAAATCTTATCCAAATAGAATGTTAAAAACGTATTTAAAATTAATCAATGTCGTTAGAAATAAAGTTTCTTCAAAACAAATAAATAAATCTATCGTCTGATCTGCGGAGCTCAGAATCTCACTTTCCATATGCCTAATAACATAAACACACGCCCCCCATTAAGAAAGAAAACTGGGGCTTTTCTTTAACAAAATACTGAGCTTCACATCCCAATCCTCGTCAGTAATCAAATTTTCATGGTTTTCTAATCAAGTGTTGTTTCCTTCAAAATGTGTTTCCATTTCCGCGCAACGCTTTATTCTTACTTCTAGTTACCAACTTTCCAGCTGATCTTCTTTTCCTTTTAACTCTCTTCTCAACTAGATGTTTGAGAATCCTTTTCTTTTTAACTTTCCCAAGATTTAGATTCTTTTCCTCATCTAAAGACTTGTCTTTAGGTTCTTCCATAGATTCATCCTTGACTTCGCTAGAAATATCAACTATCGAATCCTCAACCGATGCATCTATCATTTCAGGCTTCTTCACTGATTCACTACCAATCGCAACTTCTTCCAATAAATTAGCATTCGAACTTGTAGAATGTGCAGTACTGAAACTTTGAATCTTCTTCAAAATTATTTCTACAATAGCAGAAATATCATTCCGACTCAAAGAGTCTTCTCTTTTCAATCACTGCCTCCAATTAACTCTTCACGTAAGTCTTGATAACGAAGTTTCTCCATTCCTAATTCCTTTATAACAGATCTGAGATGCTGAACTTCGTTTTCCGCTGAAGTAAGTTTCTCTCTCATAATCTGTTGAATGGAGACGAACTCAATTCACATTTTCGTTTTTCAGCCGCGGCAATATTTTCGGCGGCGCATCGAGTTGCTGTAACTTCACTTCTTACTTTATCTAGTTCACTTTGGAGAATATGCAATTTGTTCTTGAGTCCCGACATTTCAAACTTTTGAATTCGACGCTCAAATTCTTTTACTTTTCTTGAAAGGCGATCTGTCTCAGACATTGTCGACTTTTTGTCGTCATCCAATGTTTTTATTCTCTCTTGTAAATTTTTCTTCAAGGTTTCATTTTCTTTATCCTTCTTGTTTAAGGACTCGCGTAGACTTTCGTTTTCCGCGGACAACTTTTTTTTTTCAGTAAGCTGAAAGGTTTCCTTATCTGCCGCTCCTTTTTGTTCTTTAATTGCCCGGCAAGCCGGCACCGTACTATGCGGTCTCTGCGCCGATATTACCTATCCCACTAGATCGTAGTAGCCAGGTATGGTTATCGCTTCAACGCGTCCTGAGTAATAAGGCGTATCGACGTCGATGATGGCTACCGGATAGTCTTTTATTACATTGTCAATCAACAATACTTGTTTTCTCTTTCCAGTTAGTTGATCAGCCGAAACATATTCCCTCTTGACAACGACACAGTCGCAGCCTGCATCTCTCAGTACTTTTCTTGCAACTCCATTAATTTTTCCATCGACTACGGGCAACATATTCACTCTTCCGTTTCTATCCATTACGCAAAAACTCCTGATAACAGGTATCGTTTCGCCACAAGCCAATGCGCTCCTATTATCTTTGCCGTCATATTTCATAACGTCTACACTGTCATCACATCGCCGGTTTCCAACTGTTGCTAGATTGTCAAGAGTTCGTACTTCACTCCGCCGTGCTATGTTACCATTGTCATTTATTATGGCTTCAGTTGCTCTCTTCGAGCTTTCCCTCCAATTATTAAACATGCGGCTATTTTTGTGGTTCTTAGTATCTTTTATTGAAGCTCTTCTTCTGCTTCTCCAAAATCTATGTTGGCTATCTCTCTTGTAGATGGCATAGTTCCTACATTCTACAGCCCTATGTCCCTTTTTACCACATTTGAAACAGGTTAACTGGGAAATTCGCTTTTCAAAGTTGCGATTATTTCCATACGTTGCTATGGCAACATAACCTTTGAACTTCATTTTAGTGTCTCACTTCCTTTCAACTTCTCTTTTCTCTCTTCTCTGGCAGCTTCCCTTTGTCTCTCTGCTGCTTTTCTTGAGCTTCTCTTTGTCTCTCTGCTGTTTCTCTGGCAGCTTCTCTTTCTCCCTTTGTCTCTCCGCTGCTTCTCTTTCTTCTCTGGCCAGCTTCTCTTGTCTCTCTGCTGCCCTTTCTTCTCTGCCAGCTCTCTTTGTCTGTCTGCGCTTCTTTTCTTCTCTGGCAGCTTGTCTATAGCTTTCCTCTCTGCGCTCTTTTAGCAGCCTTCTCTTCAGCAGCTTTCCATAGCTTCTCTCTCTGCCCGCTTTCTACTTTCGCTGCCTCTTTTACAGTTATAAATCCCAATGCCTCTTTCCCTTAATCCAACGTCTAGACATCCTTGCTAGATGCCGCAATATCCATATTTCAAAAAGTAAACTTAATAGAGGCTAAAAATACAATATCTGTTCACAAGAGTTTCTTACTCAAAAAAAAAATAAACGGTCTGTATATTCCTTTAAAGTTATTCAACAAGACCGCTAATTTGTTTCTTAATAACTTCTTTCTTCGAAACTAATTTCCGGACAGAAGCCTCCAATTTATTGCACAAGATGGTATTTCAGGTCAATATTAAAAACTGACAATTCCCGAAATTCGTTTATTAAAAACACCAAAATAAAATTAACCAAATTTCTTATAGCGTATATTTCACAAACAACCTTTCACTTCAACACGAAAGTACAAGCGGAAAATCACAAGCGCTTCAGAATTCCAGAAACTTCCAATCGCAGATGACTTCACAGACTATTAGTAGTCCTTCCTTTAGAAGTTTAAAATCCTTTACAATATTGTATTAGTTTCTGAATCAGAGAACCGTCGCTCTCAATGTCGTATTGACAACTTCTCAGTACAAAAATGACTTTCTTTTCTTTCAATAGCTTCCTGCAAGTCCCTCCTGGTTACTATACAATTCTTTCTATAGTATTCCCATCTAAGTACTCACAAGACTTTCGTAATCTCTTCTCACAAGAACAGTATTCCTCAATTGTCTTCTAAACGATCCAATAATAATCTAGCCTGTATTCTTATAATGACTCACTATTGTAGCAGAGCTTTCTTGAATCAGGTCTCTTCAATTATATCGTAAAACAAGAGATAAGTCTTCAATGAAGATGTACTCAATTACTGATAGAATCCACACGTTGAATCGTATTCCAATGATAGAACCAAAGGTAGAACCCCAGAGAGAACCAGGTAATAATTAATTATCTTCTATTTATGATCTTTCACCGTATCAAAGTGAAGTCACCTTGTAAGACTTTCTTCCCACGAGACAATTTTATTTTCCAAAATAAAATTCTTCTTAAAATATTTTCAAAATAAAAATCTTATCCAAATATATTCAAATAAAACGTATTTAAATTAATCAATTTCGTAAAATAAATGTTTCTTCCAAACAAATAAATAAATCTATCCGACGAGTTCTGCGGAGCTCAGAATCTCACTTTCCATATGCCTAATAGTATATAATAAATATTATATTAGTATATTTAATTAATTTTAATATAATTTATAATAAATATAATATAATATATATACTATATATAATATATAATATATATATATAATATATATATATATATATATATATATATATAGATCTAATTAATATATATATATATATATATATATTATATATAATAATATATATAATATATACATAATAAATATATAATAAATATATATATACTATATATATATATATATATATGACATTTATAAGTGTTGACCCGTAACATTAGGTAGTAATTTAGTGTTAAGTTGGTTATTAGTTAAGTTAGGTTAGGTTAGTAGTTAATTATTATTCTGCCCTAATTAATGTATTACCCTAAAATATTAAAAAACATACAAATATGATTTAAAATCAGTCTAACATATAGACGAGCCGCCACTATATAATATATATATATATATAAATATATATAGATTAATATAAATAAATATAATATATATATATATATATATATTATATATATATACCGTATATAAATATATATAATATATAATATATAATATAAATATAATAATTTCTAAAATATATTAATATAAATATATAAATTTATATGATATAATTAATATAATATATATATAAATATATATATAATATAATATATATATTAGCTCGCGTG
>JABUQX010093741.1:30000-32547 GCA_015478945.1 Trachelipus rathkii | reverse complement strand
TAAGTAATGAAAAGGATGGCGAGAATGTACATTCCATAAATCACTTCTATCCTTTCTTTCGATTTTTAGTTCACTAATTACCTTACATCTTCCTATTCTGTTCGTAGAGGTTGTTCCAAGTTCCTTCGATTGAAGGTGATTGTATATGGATGTGTTTTAGACTGTGTGACTTATGACTTAATCTGTTTATATCTTTTTCTTTTAGGGATTTATACTTTTTGAGATGTTTTTTTTAGATTTGACGAAGTGATTTTGGATTTTTTGTGCAATTACTTATGATTTATTTTATTTATTTATAAAATGACTTCAAAAAAAAAAAGCTAACTTAACGACCAGTGGTTGATCGTCAAACTGAAAACCACAGTTTATCAGGTGAGTGGGTAAAGGACTTATAGTTCCAGGCATACGTAAAGTATGCTAAAAAGAATTTATCTATCTAACATGGGACGCAAGCCAAGTTTCACATTCAGAGGGGAAACTCAATTTGAATTTAATCAAAAACCAGCAGGACCCAACCATCAGTGAAAAGACTTTTTCGTTCATTCTAATATACAAAATATTATGAAAGTGTGATGCACTGAAAAGTATGCCATTCCATCAACTTCTAAATCATATCAACCGATTAAATGACCCTGAATGTTCTATTAATAACCAACCAAAAACAGTTTATCAATCAGTTTCATCTTTTTGCTTTAAAGATGATGTTACCAGATTCTGAAATACTATGGCATTAAAGGTGGTGGATGATAAAATGTCTTAAACTAGTGTTTGCAGGATTAGCGGAAACATTTAAATTAATGTTTCCAGATAGTGCGATAGCTTCAAATTTTAAAATGGGGCGATGAAATGTAAATATGTGATTAAACCATGGACTAGATTCTGTTGCTGAGAAAGGAAAAGCACAATACACTCTAATTTGCAGAAGCCCATTCTACCCTTGAATTAAAATTTAAAATATTTTGGATTGACTGTCTTTTAAGAGACTTGATATTTTTTTTTCTTCTATAGTACCTGGGAATCAATGTTATGTGAAATTGGGCAAAATATTAAATTAGGACTGATATCTTGCGCATGAAATGCGATAGTGGAAGGAGGGTTTTCTGTAAATTAAGCAATTTTAGTGGGAATCTGAAAGAACAATAGTCTGATTTCTCCCAAAGAACAGTGCACAATACTATAAGATCTCATGAAAGTAATCATAAAGTTCCTATCACTCAAAAAAATGTTGACAAATGTAAGAGCTGCCCATAGGAGATATTAAGAACATCTCAGAGTCAAAACAAACCAAAAGAAGAGAATAAAAAGGTTGAAAAAAAGAAAATTATCCATACAGATCTATAAACTTAAAGAGCAGAGAAAGATGTTAAAACGTTGTGAAAGCTTTGACAGAAGAAGACGCCCTATAAAATCAAAAATTCAGATGCTTGATAAGAAATGTATGTAAACTAATTTAATAAAATTTTAACAAAGCAGCGAAATATTAGAGCAAGGGTGTCAAACTCATTTACCGTGGAGTGCCACACTGACTACAAAACAGTCCTCGTGGGCCGCATTTTTTTCTATATATATAATATATATATTATAATATAAATATATATATATAAATATAATATATTATTATATATATTAATAATAGTAGTATATATATATATATATATATAAATATATATATATATAATAATAATATATTTATATATTAAATATATATATATAATATATATAATATATATATATAATATATATAATATATATATATATATATATATATTATATATATATTATATTTATATATATAATATATATATATATTTATAATATATATTATAATATATATATATATATATAGATAAAATATATATATATATATATATATTTATTATATATATTTATATATATATATATATGTATATTATATATATATATAATATTTATATATATAAATATATATATATATATAATATATATATATATATATCATATAGTATATATTATAAGTGATTAATAATTGAAAGTTGAATATAAATTATCCTGAAAACTTTTAAATTGTCATGGGCTGGGTCGCATGGGAAAGCTTGATGGGCCGCGTGATTGACACTCCTGACCTAGGCTATTAATGTAAGCTTTTAATTTATTTTCTTTTTGTATAAACAAAACTGTTTACTTAAGGAAAAAAAAAATATTTTTTAAATTTTTTAAAGTTTCTAAAGTAAATTTTCAATAATTTAATGTATGAACTGAGTAAATAGGCTGCAATAATGATTAATAGATAATTTTATACGCCAAAAATAACGAACACGCTGGTCCAGGGAAAATTTGCGGATTTGGTCAGGGAAAGTCAGGGAAGTCAGGGAAATCCAAATTCAAAATTTCAGTGTGACCCTGATTGACACCGCCGCTCACGGGCAGAGCCCCATTCAAGGAGGGGGTGTTGAAGGTCTCAAATATTAACATCTAAGCAAATTACGCAGATGAGCACAGACGCAGGCTTTAAAGTGAGGAGATTAAATTGAGTATGAAACACAGAAGATGGAAGGGAATTCCACAGAA
>JABUQX010093741.1:0-22500 GCA_015478945.1 Trachelipus rathkii | reverse complement strand
CGCCTCGTTCCAAGATACAAGGTGATGAAACTTATGTGGGACATATCTGATATATTCCATTACCCGTCCCGTGCCACATCTCCAACCTTTATATAAAACACTTTGGACCAGCTAAGTTACCTACCTGTTATTTACTAGTGCCGTATCTCGCTTCATTTATACATATACTACTAGTTCGTGTCGCGTCAAGTTCTGTGTTCAAGTGTTGCTCATATTTTCAAAATGAATTACACAAATAGTGAAATGTGCGATATGCATTTTGTTTACGGTCGTGCGAACGGTAATTCATTAGCAGCCATGCATCTCTATGAAGAAATGTATCCTAATCGTGTCATCCCGCATCATACTATGTTTGCACGTCTCCATCAACGTCTAAGAGAAACAGGAAGTTTTAAAAAACTTTCTAATGGAAACGGGCGACCTCACCACAGATATCAACTCACAGATGTTGTGTTAATATCGAAGAACAGTTCTCCAGAACTTGAGGACAGTCCCTAAACAAGTACCAGAAGTTGCGTGCAACATACATGTAATCTTCGACAGTTTTCAGGGTATTGGAAAATTAAACTTCTGTACCCTTATCACATCCAACGAGTGCATGCACTTGTCCAACAGATTTTTCTGCAAGAAGAGATCTGTGTCGATGGGATGCAACAGAAAATTGCAGACAATCCTCACCATTTAGCAGAAATATTGCTCACCGATGAAGCAAATTTCCGGAGACGCCATATCGAACTTCACAACAATCACAATATGGGCTGATGAGAACTTTTTCAACATGCAATAGTCTGAAAGCGCCATCAGCACCATTTTTCATTGAATGGATGGTCAGAATTGTTACGACCATTTGATAGGTCCATTCCTTTTACCAGGAGGCTTACTGGAAACGTTTATCGCCAATTTCTTGAACATGACTTCCCTACACTACTGGAAGACGTCCCATTACAATTAAGATCAAAAATGTATTTCATGCACGACGGCGCTCCAGCTCGATTTCATTTAGTTGCCTCGTAATACTATTTGAAACATGTATATCCACCCGTTTATAGAGTTCGAAGGAGGTTACAGAACCTTGGCCTGCGCAGGTCTCCAGACCTTAAATGCTTGGATTTCCTTCTGTGTGGGGTCACCTGAAACATATGGAGGTTATACAGCAACAGTTGAAATTCCCCAAAGAATTAAGGGCTCGCATAATCGCATCTGTGACCACCCATTTGCACACACGGTATATTTGAACTTGTCCGCCAATCAATGGGTCGCAGAATAGAGGCCTGTATTGCAGCTGGGGGTGCTCATTTTCAACATTTGTTAATAACCATAGTGCACCATTGCTTCGTTACTATTCGTTGTCATATTTTCTTCGTGGCAGTAATGAATGTATTCTTTTAAATTAAATAATGAATGCAAATTGTTATTAGCCTTTCCAAAATTTAGTATTACTGTTTATTGAAACTTAATATTAAATTAGGTTTCATCACCTTGTATCTTGGAAACGAGTCGTTTCGTTGAAATGTTTATTGACACATATTATCTTGTATTTATGCAAGGAATATCATACTGAATTTTTTCGCAATATTAACGATACACCCTGTATATAATCTTGTCATGTCATGTCCATCACTAATATATATATATATATATATATATATATTATATTTAAATTTCAAATCTATATATATATATATATATATATATATATAATATATATATATATATATATATATATTTACAGTTATCACCCACCGCTCACGGGCAAAGCCTTATTTCAAGGAGGGGGTGTTAAAATCAACAAAGCCTCAAACTAACGTAAATACGCACCGGCAGATGAGCACAGGACGCGGGCCTTTAAGTGCAGGGAGATTAAATGAGTAGGAACACAGAAGATGAAGAGAATTCCACCACGGAACAGAGGTGGCAGGAAAGAAGGAGCACCGCAGCGAACTAGTCTGGAGTTGCTAATAACAACACAAAACTCATGTGCCGACACACGGCACCCTTTGTGCTACGAGGGCGTCTTAAAGTAGTGACACGGCGAGTGGGAAAGTTCCCCGCACTTGCCGCTACAGTACTATAGAAAAAGAAAAGCACCAACATCTCGCCGCAAAGATAGAGAGTCAAGGGAACTGGAAAAGTACGGAGCAGTTTATAAGTCTTTTGCCTTTGACTCGACCCTCAAAGCCGGGTGAGACCTGAGCCCCCCCAGATATGAGAGCAGTTCTCCATACAAGGGGATGAGGCCCTTGTATAACTGGAGTAACTGTGGAGAGGAAAAAAGTCTCGAGTTCTAAACAGAACTCCCCAGTTTCTTTGAGGCCGCCTTAGCAACCGGTTGTGATGTGAGGTTCCCAAGACATTTTTTTGTTTATGTTTAAGGCCAAGGATGTTTATATTGGCAACAGGACAGACGAGAGAACCGTCGAAAGAGATAGCAAAGTTAGAAGGCCTTTAGAGAGGGAGATGTGAAGAAGTTGAGTTTTTAAAGAATTGAATTTCACAAGGGTGAGGCGACCATACAGGGAAATTCTATCCAGATCGATAGAATAGAATCGGAAAGATAAAACTAGAGGCAAGAAGTAAATGAGGGAGCAGAATTGAAAAATGAGTTGAAGAATGAAGGGTCGCGTCATCGGCATATGAGTGGATAGAGTAGATGTGCAGGTGAGAAGATCATAATGAAAAGTAGTAGAATTAAAGTAGGAGATAAGAAGAACCCTGGGGAACACCACTATGACAGAAAAGGAAGAAGTCGCCCTATCAACAACAGCATATTGACCGATTTGAAAGAAAACTAGAAATAAGTAAGCAAAGAGAAGAGGAAACCCAAAGGAGGGAGCTTGGAGAGCAGTAATTTGTGCTATACCAGATCAAATGCTTTGGATATGTCAAGCGCCACCACGCAAGTCTCCCCGTAGTTCCTAAGGGCGGAAAACCATAAATCGGTTAGATAGGAAAGTATTTCACCAATAGACCTTGAAACGCCGAAAGCCGTACTGGCGATCGGAAAGAAGAGAATGAGATTCCAGATGGTCTAGAAGTGAGAGATTAAGAAGGGTTTCAAAGATCTTAGATAGAATACAGGTGAGAGCTATAGGGCGAATTAGAAGGATCAGAGCGCTTCCTTTTTTCGAATAGGTTGGAACATGTGCGTGCTCCAACACTGAGGGAAGTGTTAGATTTGAGACATAGAGAATATAGTATATAGTTAACGAGGGGAGGGGCAGCTCGGAAGCACACCCTCAAACTCGGGGAGGAATGCCATCCGAGCCACCCGCCTTCCTAACGTTTCATAATCTCAGATATATATATAATATATATATATAAATATATTATATATATATATATATAAATATAGTATCGTGTGATAATATATATATATAATATATAATATTATATATATATATATATATATATAATATATATATATATATATATATATATTTATATTATATATATATAAATATAATATATATAATAGATATATATTATATATATATATATATATATATATTATATATATAGATATATATATATATATATGATATCTATATATAGATATAATAATATAATATATATATATATATATATATATATATAACGTGGGTAAAAAATGAATTGCCAGAATCATATGCCTCACTGCCTCGCTAGAAGAGAGAAGGTATCTAACCAGATACTACTATCACACTAACCTACTTGAGTATCTACTAGACCACACCAGGGTTCTGAAGTCTGTTCAAAATTTTCCGACTCCGACTTCACCCTCTTCAAAATTACCGACCGATTCCACTCTTTTGAAAATTTACGACTCCGACTCCGCCTTCTGGAAAATTTTAGACTCCAATTGCACCCTACTAAAAAGTTAAAATTCAGGAACTAACCCATATATAATTTACCATTCCATTTCCTTAAAAGTTAAAAAAAGGTTATGAAACATTTTTGCTAACTTATACTAAACGGACACGATGTTCACGCGTCATGCAAACCAGTTATTGTGCTTCTAGATTTTTATAGTCATAAACTGCATTCTCCACTATCAAGAAGTTATGAACTTAACAGTGCATTTAATTTCATCATCACCAATTTTTAAGATATTTACCAATAGGTAACTACTAACTACAGTGACACAGTCTAAGTAAAAAGATTAGGAATCCAACTTTTTTTAGTGCATCATTAAAAGAATACTCTTCAAATTCTTCAATAATCAAATAATATATAATAGATTTCGCTTGGATTTTAGTTTTATTTTAACTTAATTTTAGTTTACAAAATTATATATATTACAGGGTGAATTCAAAACCGCATCTGCGACAAACCGGAAGGCTGAAAGAGCAAGACGATAAGGAACATTTATGTTTTAAATAACTATGTTGTATGACGCTTCGTTTCAAAGTTACCGAGGATTGAAGGTACACTAGTTTATGTTGTGTGACGCGTCGCATGTAGGTTACCGACGATTTAGGTTACTCAATTTTAATGTGTTTGTGCGTGCGTACATATGTGTACGCTTAATGTTCTTCAGAAACACGTGGCAATACCTTTACCATGCCCAATTCATCGATTGGATTCAGTACAGTGTAGGCATCAATTACGAATGGACACTACACTCTTCCCGATGTTAACCGACCATGGTAATGGTTACGGGTGCGCGACGGAAAATGACCGAAGAAGCGCCACCTCATGTACGCGCGGAACGGTTCCACACAAATCACGCCACCACACAATGTTTGCTCGCCTTCATCAGCGCCTGCGAGATAATGGGACCCCTTCGTTCCCGTGCACATGTGAAGACCGCATAATTACGAGGACTCCTGCGTTTGAAGAAGAGGTGCTTGAGAGAGTCGCTAACGACCCGTCGACTAGCACACGCGCCATTGCCCATGCCATGGGTTCAAATCAGTCGTCTGTGGTTCGGGTCTTGCAAGAGCAAAGCCTCCATGCATACCACCTACAGAAAGTACAAGGACTTGGGCCAAATGACTTCGCACCCCGTGTGCGATATGCCAGGTGGTTTCTGCAACGGAGCATCGATAATCCTGCCTTTCCTGCACATGTCTTGTTTACCGATGAGGCGTGCTTCACACGTGATGGCTACTTCAACAGCAGAAACAGCCAAATATGGGACGAGGGACAATCCGCACGCAATGTTCATCAGAGTTCACCAGGCGAATTTTAACTAAAATCTGGGGTAGAATTCTTGGGGATTATCTGCTGGACCTGTCATCATTCCACACCGTTTGATATGGACCTGCGTTACACTTGCAACTACTCCAGACACCGCTCCGCAGCATCATTGGACGACATTTACGCCTTGCGACCAGCAGAAGACAGTGTAATTTCAACATGATGCGCCTCCAGCGCACTTCGCACCAAGTACGGGCGCATCTGAAACACAGCCCTACAAAGAACAAGGGAAAGGGCAGCAAAATGGCCATGCGGACGCAGCGGGAAGACCCATGCTTATAGTTTATTAAAGACAAGTGTAATTATTATAGCACTTCGTTAAATGATATTTGAAAGGGCAATGATAAGGAATTAAATGAGTAAATAAATGTATTTAACAATTGATTATATAACTCAAAGTAACCAGTTTATTATTTAATATCTGCACTATAACAGAAAGCCGACATTGATCTGTCACTATTAACAGAATGCCCAACTTGCTCGTACGAAGCCTCTCTTAACGTGGAAAATCTCGTCCTAGTGCCATAAGGCGGCTCTAATAGACGCTGTGACTGGACGTTACAAATTAACAAATCCCACCGACCTTATTGGGGGTTTAGATTCTTTAGCAGTTTTAAGAAAGCTTTCATAACAACCTACGTGGCACTCAACGCTAATGGTTTCTTATATGTACACTTTGGAGATATGTAAGTCCATCTTCTTACAATGAGTGTACAGGTATTTCTTGGGCACACTGGCCTTTACTTACACTCCCTTCGTATACACAAAAAAACTGATCAATAAACGTTGTATATAATAATATATATATATATATATATATATATATATATTATGTATATAATATATTAAATATATTATATAATATATATAATAACTATATATATAATATAATATATATTATATATATAAAGGAGAGTAGAGGTAGAGAAATGAAGCAATCAGCGAGTCACAAAGGACGTTGTAGGAGCAGAGGGTATTTTGGTTCCCCCTAAAATCGATCTTTATACTAATAATCAAAAATAGTCCACAATACTCCAAACAATAATGCAGAATAAAAAAGAATAAGGAAATATTCAGTTCCCACTTCGCGTACTTTCTTATTTCTCAATAATGTATTTTACAACTACTTCTTAATTTCTTTTGCTTCTCTGAGGCTGTATTTCAGTGATAGGAGAAGAAATCATCAGGATTTATCAGAACGAGAAGTAGTAAATGAACTGGGTGAATGCTCGCTATCTCTGGCAGCAGGAATTTTGAGTGTAGGAGCTCACTTAAGAGAACTTTCCCGTTATATTTAAGATTTATCAAGAAGGTAAAGGGAAAATTAAGTAAAATATAGTTAATCTAAGCTAAAGTTTGACAATCAGAGACGGAAAATTTATCCATGACTGATATCAAGATTCAAACAGAATATGCATGAAGTCAAAGGCATTAGTCGTAAGCAGACTTGCTCGAATGTTGAAGAAAACCGTGCTTAGGGCAAGACAGGATTGAGCATAAAAAGGTTTGCTGAGTACGTTGAGGGATTCCTTGTTTATGAATTGAATAAACAAAAAATAACACAAAGGGTATACTCAACTATGGTTTGTTTGACATAACGATCTTCAGTATATGGTTAAACTTCAAACTGGCAGAGCAGTGTTTTGGATGGAATTCAAACTGGTAGATCAAACTATGTGGGCCACAACTTGGCAATACAACTTATGGACCCCAAAGTAGCAAATCAAAGTTTGGATGAACCCAAAATTAGCAGATCAAAGTTTTGGATCCCCAAATCAGCAATACAAAATTTTGGATCCCTAAATTGGCAATCCAAAGTTTTGATCCCAAAAATGGCAATAAAGTTTTGGATCCCCAAACTGGCAAATGCAGTGTATGGATCCCCAAATTGGCAACACAAAGTTTTGAATTCCAAATTGGCAACTAAAAGAATTTGAAAGAGTTTTAAGTATCTTACTCTTTCTGTAAAGATGTGGGTGCTAATACTTAAATGTATAAACATCTACCCTATTCAGTATAAACTGTCAGAGAGGGTGCTGCAATCCAGGTGTATACCGAATGTTGGACCACGTTGTGATTTGAAGATATGATTTAGGATTTTGGAAAGCATATAATATATTTCTTGGGTTCCAAATGCGTCAGACCAGATATGCATGTGAACCAGTATATTTCAGATATTAGAAGTATAAAATTAATATAATTACAACCGTATAGCATACTTCTAAGTTGTAGATTGTGAACGACGAATGGCTCGCTCAATCTAAAATACGCAGTGCCAATTCCACAAACAATCTATCAATCTAAAAGCTTTATAAATTAATTATACACTGAGACCTAAAGGGATTTAAGGAATTGAAAACGTCCATACATATGACATTAGCACATAAGTACAATAGGAAACAATATATACAATTAAATGTAATTAAATACAATTTACAAAAACAGAGATCCAACCATTAAGGATGGATATAAGATGGTATTAAAACCAACCAAAAACTAATGGAACCATCAATAATGGATGGTTACCCCTCTATTATATATATATATATATATATATATATATATATATATATATATATATATATATATATATATATATATATATATATATATATATATATATATATATACATATATATATTATAATATATATATATATATATATATATATATATATATATATATATAATATACATATATATATATATATATATATATATACATTATTATTATTGACAGATATTATTATTATTATATACATACATATTATACATATACATACATATTACATACATACACATATTCATAACATCTATTATAATATTATAAATTATTAATATATTATACATTATTACATATATATATATATTATTACATACATATACATATACATAATATACACAAGATTATTCTAGTATATATATATATTATTATTATTATTGTTATTAGATTATTATTATTATTACATACATACATACACATACAATATATATATTATTATTATTACACATTATTATTATTATAAAACATATATTACATATATATATACATTATTATTAATATTATATATTATTACATATATATATATTACATACATATACATACAGGCATATTACATAATATATTACATACATATATATACACATATTATTGTTATTATATGCCATATTACATATTATACATGATAATACAACCAAAATTACTAGAGTATCGCCCTTATATCTAAACACATACACATATATAAGATGATACATGATTATTACATATATATTATTATTATATAGTACAATTATATCGTTGCTACACATATATTACTTAAACATACATACATATTATTACATATATATTATACATGTTATTATTATTACATACATACAGATGCAGTATATACAGCAGTATATATTTAGAGCATATTACACATATACTAAACATTATTATACAGTATAAAACATTTCATACATATATATAGATATATACAGATATTATATATATTATTGTTATTATTATACATATTATTATTATTATAT
The DNA here is from genome assembly GCA_015478945.1 of Trachelipus rathkii. Classification (NCBI taxonomy): domain Eukaryota; kingdom Metazoa; phylum Arthropoda; class Malacostraca; order Isopoda; family Trachelipodidae; genus Trachelipus; species Trachelipus rathkii. The sequence goes on along the minus strand of JABUQX010093741.1, from coordinate 13,795 downwards.
ATACATATTACATACACATATATTATATTATATTATTATATACATATACATATTATTAATTATTATTATTATTACATACATTATATTATTATTATATTACACATACATATTACATATATATATATTTATATTATATATATGATATATATATATTGTTAATAGTTGAAGTTATTGTTACTAAACATACATTACAGCCCATATCTTAAACATATATTATTATATATATAGATATATATATATTATTATTACATATTATATATACATATATTATGTTTCATATACATATATACATGATATATATATATATAAGTATATTATACATACATATATAAAAACATATATACATATATATATACATATACATATATTATATATACATATTATATATTATTATTATTATACATACATGTTGTTATTGTTAAGAGAATTTTAATACATATTTAAATTCATATATATTATTACACATATACATACATACATATTATACACTTATGGGATAAATATATGATATTATTATTATTATATATATATATTACATATACATTATTATTATTATATCTAAACATACATATTATATATATATTGAACATATATATTACATACATAATATATATTATTAATAAATATTAATAATATTATATTACACATACATTAGAGAATCATATTCCTATTATATTAATGGGTTATATAAATCCGGTTCTACATATATGGTGTTGAAGATATTTTGTAAAAATATATATATATATATATATATATATATATATATATATATATATATATATATATATATATATATATATATATATATATATATCCTTGAATATTTCATCCTAACATTTATTTATTTTTACCAAATGAACCAATTCGAACGAAGTATAATTGAATTTGCACGAAATTCGTGTTAAAACTCTGTAACCATTTTTATATGATGGTTTATTATTTTTAGTGCTCGGGACTTTTCAAAGATAGTCGAAAAATGCGATGTTACACGTTTCGTAGATTAATATCCCTGTATGATAAAAAAGAATTAAAATTAAAACCCACTTAATAATTCTTTGTTTTAAGCAAAATTATAATTTTTATTCCATTTTATAAAGATGCAAATTTTAAAAAATATTTTCCCTATATTATATATGAATATTACACTATGTAGAGGTGCAGCGGATAACCGCATCCGCATATGCGTATATTCGCATCATTTTCACCATCCGCATCCGCAACCGCATCCGCATTAATTTTTTTGCGGATAGCGGATAGTATTCATCCATGAATTATGAGAAACGTGTGTGCTCTACATTATAATATATATATATATATATATATATATATAGAGCAAATATAGTATATATATATATATATATATATATATATATATATATATATATATATATAGTTATATATATATATATATAATATATATTAAAAGCAAGGGACTTCAACAAGAATGACAGAAGCACAGATTCTGAAGCATAGATAATAGATTTCAAACTCGTAAACGATGATAAAGGTAATAATAGCAACTTTTCTAAATCCTAAATACAAACATAATTTCTTAAACCACGCTTTACAGAGGGTTAAAAATTAATTAGATGCCTGTGTGATGAATGCCAAGTTAAGGTAGATATATCACCTCAGCCAATAAAAATCACAAACAGACACACGCACAATATCATCTGTTGTATCATTGTTGAATTCATGAATGTTCTTTTGTCTTCAGCAGTGATGAAAGTCTACTCAGGAGGTCAAAAAGACACTATATCAGTGATCGAAGAATATCAAAAAGAGAAAGAGCTTGGAATCAGAGTGGTCTTGTGGAATGACAATTATAAAAGTTTTCCACATCTTGCAGAAGTCGTCAGGGAATTCTTAGCATGCCCTTCAACAAATGTAGCTAATGAGTGTCTTACAATGGTGCAGATCTCATTTAGGACGAAAAGATAAGCAAACTCTCCCCTGAAAGGGCTTCGGAAGCTTTTTGAACCATAATTTGAGAATTAATTTCAAGCATTAATATGTACTTTTTCCAAACTGGTGGAGGCTTGGGAAAGAGGTTTTTGGGGTGTTGTCCAAGCGTCTTTCACTCTGGTAACACGGGTATATATATATATATATATATATATATATATATATATATATATATATATATATATATATATATATATATATATATATATATATATATATATATATATATATATATATATATATATATATCCATATTTTTATTATAATAATTGATTCAAAAAGATTTATATTCACTCATTTCACTAGTGAATATAAATCTTTTATGAGTTATATTCATCTTTTTATATATATATATCTATATATACATATATATATATCTATAAAAGATTTATATATATATTTATATATAAATATAAATCTATTAGTTAATTATATACAGTATTTTCATATTATATATAATTCAAAAAGTGGACAAATAAATTCCTGGAAAGAATGGGAGGGCAAGTTAAATATCAAATATTTCGCAAATGGATTTAAGTGTAAGGCTGAGATGGAGTAAATGGGTGAAGCAGATGCTTCAGAAAAGAGTTCCTGTGTGTTATACAATATTAAAATATTCAAATGCTGAATTTAATATATTAATAATAATGAATTGCAACTTGGGGCAAGAAAATTTGAAACTGAATTTAATATATTAATAATATGGAATTGCAACTTGTAGCAAGAAAATTCGAATCAGATTAGAGTTCTTTTGTCAGTTCTTATGCCTCAGTTCCTTTGAATTGGGTAGACTTAAACTTCATTGACCTTTCTCGGAAACTCCAATCAAATGCAATAACTGTTCAATAAGACTTACTCTCAAACAAATTTTTATCGATTGCCATATTATTTAGGTTATTAAAGAAATATTACAACAAATGCTTATAATAAATCATCCAGAAATATTATAATAAAAATGATAAAAGGGATAATAAGTCTGTGGGTCGGAAGTAGGAATGCTGGGTCTGTATTTTTGGAATTTGTTAATTTTTGGCAACAGCATTTTCAATACTCATCTCAGGTTCAGATACGCTTACATATTCTTCAAAATTTGCTGAAATTCTAATGCTGCATTTTCTCTGATGGCTTCAAGTTTAAGTTAACTAAAGAACTTACGATTCAGATGCCCTTACACATTCTTTTCAAAAATCTGCAGAAATTCTAGTGTTGCATTTTCTGATAGTTTTAAGTTTAGTTTTAACTAAATACTTAATCACCAACACCACCTGGAAAAAGCGATTGAAATATATAAATAAATTTAACCTCTGAACTTCAGATTATTGACGGATATATTACTTAAAAATTTTAGGTGTCTCAAAAATTTAGGGGGCTGTCGGGGCCCCTGCCCCCTGCCCTGAACCTTTGGACTAACGTCACATGGCTATATAAATAAATAATTAAATCTGTATATATATATATATATATATATAATATATAAAGAGTATATTATATATATATATATATATATATATATATATATATATATGTATATATATATATATATATATATATATATATATATATATATAAAAAGTTCCTGTGGCTAAAACTCTAAAAAAACTTAACTATCCGCTATCCATCTCGATTTGCAAATTATAATTTTTATTCCATTTTATAAAGATGCAAATTTTAAAAAATATTTTCCCTATATTGGAGTATATATTACATACACAAACATTTGATTACTTGATACATCGTTTTGAATTTGCACAGCCCTACACAATGGGACTCAAAATGTTGTTAATAAAACGCATTAAGCGAATGTAATATCAAAACTCAAACTTTTACCAACAATATCAAAGGAAGTTTTAAAAATTATAATAACCTAAAGGTTTAATATATATTCTAAGTTATGTCCTAAAATAGTTTTACAATTACTCAACACCTCTTTAAAATTTAATTTTTAACTTTCCTCAAATCACAATAATCTTGTCCATGGGCGTAGACAAGGGGGGAGGACAGATGTCACTTCCAAATTTGTAAATGAGAAAGATTTTTGAAAATCTTTTTCAAGTTGTGTAAAAATTGCTTAATTGTTCTTATCACCATCTTTCCTAAACTTAGAAACGTAAAAAGATTTTTAAAAATCATTAAAATGATTAGATTAATCTCAATTGTAATTTGTAAAAAGTAAAAAGGAAAAGTAACAAAAAATGCAAATAAAATGTAAATGTAATTGTTAGATGTAAAAAGTAAAAGATAAAATAAATGTAAATGTAAATGTAAAAGTAAATGTAAATGTAAAATGTAAAATCTACACACATTGGCATAACCAAAGTCAGGGTAAAAAAAGTAAAAAGTAAAATAAAATGTAAAATAAAAAGTAAAAAGTAAAAAGTAAAATGTAAAATGTAAAATGTAAAAAGTAAAAGATAAAAAGTAAAATGTAAAATGTAAAATGAAAAATGTAAAGTATAATGTAAAAAGTAAAGTAAAAGTAAAAGTAAATTAAATAGATGTAAATGTAAAAAATGTAAAAACTAAATGTAAAAACAAAGGTAATGAGTAAAATGTAAATGTGCAAAAAGTTAAAGATAAAAGTAAAAAGTTTACTTAAAAAAAAATGTAAAATGTAAATGTAAAATGTAAAATGTAAAAAGTAAAATGTAAAAATTAAAAATTAAAAAGTAAAAAGTAAAATGTAAAATGTAAATAAGAAACGTAAAATGTAAAAAACCAATATAAATGGGAAATGCAAAAAATAAAAGTAAAAAAGTAAAAGTAAAAGTAAAAGTAAAAAGTAAAAGTAAAATGTAAAAGTAAAATGTAAATGTAAAGTAAAAAGTAAAGAAAAAGTAAAATTCAGAAGAGCAATGTAAATTGTAATAACAACAGTATAAGTAGTGATGCATCAGTTCAACGGCTAGAAAGATTGGAGAAACTTTGTGAGAATAGGAAAGTTAACAAGTCGAAAAGCCCAAGATTGCACTTTATTAAAGAGAGCAATATGTGTGGAACCACCCAAATATAAAAGTAAAAAGTAAAAAGTAAAATGTAAAAAGTAAAATGTAAAAAGTAAAAAGTAAAAAGTAAAAAGTAAAAAGTAAAAAGTAAAATGTAAATGTAAAAGGCAAATGTAAAAAGTGAAAGCATACAAATGTAAAAAGTAAATAAAATTTAAAATGTAAAAAGAATAAAGTAAAAAATAAAAGTTAAAAAGTAAAATGTAAAATGTTAAATGTAAAAAGTAAAGAGTAAAAAGTAAAAAGTAAAATGTAAAATGTAAAATGTAAATGTAAATGTAAAATGTAAAGAGTAAAATGTAAAAAGTAAAATGTAAAATGTAATAAGTAAAGCGTGTAAAATGTAAAAACAAAAAGTAAAGTAAATTCAACCAGGAAATAAATAAAAAGTAAAGTAAAAAGTAAAAACATAAAATGTAAAATAAAAAGTAAAAAGTAAAAAGTATAATGTAAAATTTAAAATGTAAAATGTATAATGTATGTATAAAGTACAATGTAAAATAATAAATAATAATAAATAAAAATAAACAAATAACCTATTTTAAATATAACATAATATATAATGTAGAATTCAAAAAAAGAAATATGTTATATATATATATATATATATATAGTATATATATATTGGCTGGAAGCAGCGTTACAGCAGCAGCATGGCAAGTTATTGCTGTTGCTAAGGTTATTGCTGGCTATTGGTTGTTGGTTAGTTATACAGGGAGAGAACCTACAGACATATAGATATACAAGTATTTAAACCACACACACACAATAATAATAATACACATACACACACACACACTAATAATAATAATAATAATAATAATAATAATAATAATAATAATAATAATAATAATAATAATAATAATAATAATAATAATAATAATAATAATAATAATAATAATAATAATAATAATAATAATAATAATAATAATAATAATAATAATAATAATAATAATAATAATAATAATAATAATAATAATAATAATAATAATAATAATAATAATAAAAATAATAACAATAATAATAATAATACATATACACTACTACTACTACTAATAGTAATTGGAAGTAAGAGGTATAAAACACACAATATTAATAATAATAATAATAATAATAATAATAATAATAATAATAATAATAATAATAATAATAATAATTATTATAAGTAATAGATAAGCCATATTCAAGTCATCATTATAATCCACATTAATAATAAATAATAATAAATAATATTGTATTTGGACCACAATTGAGAATGTAAATTCCAAATCCTTTAACAAAAGATTTACTGACATTTAATTGAAATGAAAACTCTTTAGGAAAATAAAAATAATCACAGATTTAATTTTAATTATTGAATCATATATATATACATAAGGTTATGGAGTACAGCACAGCAGCTAGCAGTACATATATAAGCAGCAAAGGTTGCGCTGCTGTTGCTGTTGTTGCTGGCATATAGCGCTGGTAGCAGCAGCAAGGCATAAGTTAGTTGCTACTATATACAGCAGCTGGCAGCATATGCATATATATTAAGCAAGGCTAGCTGCTGCTGGCTGCTGCTGTTGCTACAGCATATATGCTGCTACGCGGGTTGTTGCGCGTTGGCTGCTACAGCAGTTGTGAGAAGCAAAGAAGGAAGCGATAGCTAGCTAGCTGGCGCTGGCTGGTTATTGCTGGTTACTGGCTGCGCCGCATTGCTGGCTGCTGGCCGCTGGCCGTTGTTACGCTAAGAAGGTGCCACATACATGCTGGCTGCTGCTGTTGGCCATTATTACTGCTGCTGGTTGGCTGCTGCTGGCTGGCTGCCATACGTTGCTGCTGGCTACGGCTAAGGGTTGCGCCGCTGCTGCTGGCTGCTGGCTGGGCTATTGGCTATACTATACTGCAGTTGCGCATGCTACGGCTGGCTACTGGGTTACGGTTATGGCGCATACAGCTGGCTGGCTGGCTGCTGCTGGCTGGCCAGCGCTGAAGCTAGCAGCGGGTTGCCAGCCAGCTGGCTGTATTAGTTGTTATTGCTACATATATATATTATATAGTTAAACTATTTTAATTATATTTCAGGTTATTGGCTATTACTTCATACATCTATATATACATATAGATGCATTGGTATTGGTTATTATTGGTTATTATTATTGTTGGCTGGCTATTATTGGCTACTAGCTGCTGGCTGCTGGTTGTTACAGCTATATATATATATTATTATGTTGTTATTACTGTTATGCTATATATTATATATTATATGGTTATTTATATTATTATTAGTTACTATTATTATAGTTGTTGAATATATACATACATATATATATGTATATATATTATTATATATATATTGCTGGGTTACTACTGTTATATGTTGGCAGCAGAGTTAGCAGTTATAAGGAGCATAGAGTGATATGTTGGTTATATATTTATATACACTAAAACATATGTTTTAAGGCTGCCTAGGCTGAGGTCTTTTAGGCAAAATTTTCATTGCTCGGAAAGTTTCTATCGAAGTTTTAATGTTATCTAATTCCTGCCTTAAAGCATTGTTTTCTGCTAATAGCAAATCCATTCGAATTCTAGCTGCATTTTCCTTAACCCTCCTTGTGTTACGTGACCTCGTGGCGTACTCATTTTTCTTCCTTCGTCTTTCTCTTTCCCAAGGGGGTTCGTCCTTGACACTCTCCTTTGATGAGTCTGAATTGGACTTTTTGCTCCTCCATTGGAGTTGTGCTGCTATCACCTTCTTTCCTTGAATCTCTGTTCCTATACCTTTCTTCGCTCAGAGATCTGTTTCCGTCGTTTTCCTCATTTTGACCTCTGTTGCTATTGCCTTTCTCACTTGAACCTCTGTTGCTATCATTTGAGCTTTTTTCTTTGGGAATTTGCAAGCTTCTACTTCTACATTTATTACGCCCAACCTGTTCCTTTGACAACATTTCTGCTCTGAATTGCAAGCAAGACTCTTGACTCTTTGCTTCTTCGTTCAGATAAAATGAATAAGGGTTCTCTCCTATCGAAAATAAAGGAGGTACAGTTGTTAGAATTGACAAATGTGGTGCCAACAAGGGAATATGTTGTTGCAATGAGCTTATTGTTGTTGACTGAGCATCAGCGCCATTTTGTTTAATAAAATTAGAACGATTCAAAAGGAAAAGTGGATTATTCTGGAAAAGGTGCATCAAACCTTGGTTTGTCTGAAATGCTTGCAAACTCGGCAGAGGAGACGATGATGTTACGTCATTTTGAAAAAGAGTGTTCGTTACATTGTTATTATCTCTAAAAATATCCTTAATGTTATATTTTTTGTCATCGGCAGTGGGTTCCCTTTCGGAAGAGTTTAGGTATTGGTTTCCCATAAAAGAATTTCGATTAGTAGTCCTTGAAAATCTCTCAGGTGGAGGAGATCTTTTAGAAGAGGCTTTCAAGGCACTCAGATTCATCCCTGTACTTGAATGAGCGGATAATACATTTTCAGCTTGTGTTGGACTACTAGATAACAGATTGGGCGGTGAATATCGTGATCTCATCCGTTCAAAAGATATAGAGTTTTTATTTACACGTGCTGGGGATATAGATGAACTTGTATCCATCTGCGTTCTGGCAAGAGGAATCAATGCAGGTAAAGATGTCGTGTCTGGCAAAGATGGCATAGAATTTTCGACTGTGACTGCCGCATTTAAAGAATCGCTCGTCAATGATGACTGACTGTGGGAAGGACCAAAGTTAAAGCGTGTAAAATAAGACTGATTGTTTGGACTGATGGGGGATGTTCTTTTGTCAAATGTAGCTACAGCAGAATTTTCTCTTTTCGTGGACATGTCGAGAGGTTCCATCATTTCTTCGTCAGACGTCAACAGCGTATCTGAGATATCAGAGTCTTCGTTATTTCTATCTGGAAAACAAAGATAGATAAGAAATTTATATATATATGACTAATTTCTTAAGTTTAGAAGAGTATACATAAGAGTATATATATATATGTATATACATAAGGCGCAGGGCAATAGCAAGGCAAGGCTAAGGCTGCTGCTGGGCAAGAGCAGCAGCAAGGCTGGCTAAGGCGTTGCTATGCAGCAGAAACCTACTAGTTAATTGGATTGATTTGAAAACTACGATAATACAAGAAAACTAATAACATTTGGAATCAGCGCATGAAATTTGCATGAAAATGGATTTTTTAATTTTTTTAAATTTTTTTTTAACTAAAGAATACCCCGGGTAAACTGAAAAGATGCAAAGAGTCGGGGTCTCTCGGCCGAATCGGGGGCGGAGGGGGGGACTTCGTCCCCTCTGTCCCACCGTCGGCTCGAGCCCCTAAAAATCCAATTTCCATACAAATTTCATACGCTGATTCCAAATATGTTATTAGTTTTCTGTACCTATCGTAGTTTACGATATCAAAAAATATTTCATTTTCTCCATACAAATTTCATACGCCGATTTGTTGATGTTTATTAGTTTTGTACCTATCGTAGTTTCTGAGATATGATGCGGGTAATTGTATTTCATTCATGTTATATATATATATATATATATATATATATATATATATATATATATATATATATATATATATATATATATATATATATATATATATATATATATATATATATATTATGCCATATATGTATAAGCAAGGTTATATAAGAACGGCAAAAATGAATTACCAGAATCATATGCCTCACCGCCCGCCAGAAGAGAGAGAAAGCATTCAACCAGATACTCACTATCACACTAACCCAGTGGAATCCAAAGTGAGGTACGCGTACCCAGGGGTACGTACGGAAAGTGATACTTGGGGTACGCCAAAGAAGTAGCCCTCAATGATCACTCAGGAGTGTGTATTTATTGATCAGTAACTCAGCAGCAGCGAGCAGCACGCAGGTATGTATATATATAGCATGTTGCTGCTATAGCAGCGCTGGCGGGCTACTGGCATGGCAGCATATGAGCTACAGCAGCAGCTGCTGCTGCTACAGAGCATATGAGTTAAGGAGTGAGTATTATATATTATATATATATGGCCAGCATCAGCATAGCAGCAAGCAGCAGCAGCAGCAGCAGGCGCAGTCTAGTCATCGCTCTCCTAACTAAGTTGGCTGTTGTTACAGCAGCGCGTTGTTATATATATATATATATATAAGGCATATATATATATAATTTAAGCAGTATATATATATATATATATATATATATATATATATAGCAGCAAACCTGCGGGAGCAATTTAATGCATCACCCGTAAATTTAATTTGAACTCTTTCATATTTGTAGAGATAGAGTTTGGTTTTATTTGGTTCATACCTAACTCTGGAGTGGGTTAAAAATAGGTTATATAAATATATAAGAAGGTATGTAACAGACAGTGTGTAGGGAATTAAATGGCATAATAAAGAAAACGAAAAAAATATGGATATGATGATTTTATTAATCAGCAACAATATTCTACAAATTGCAATGTGAAATGCAGCATAAAGGTGTCTAATAATGGGTTGTACTCCCTCTGGCCCTTCCAACTTCCTCCAAGCGATTCGGCATTGATGAAATGATCTTTTAGATGAGGGGTCTCATCCGGGATGTTGTCAAAGCGTTTGAAAGCTCCCTGAGTGTGGACGGGGCATGTTCACGGGCTCGAACATGCCTACCCAACAAATCCCAAACATGTTCAATTTGATTCATATCCGGCTCCTCGCAGAAATGGCCAGGAGTCTGATCCCTAACTGTTGTAGGTACCGTTATACGACCTGCAGTGTGCAGTGCAGTGTGCAGTGTAGCGTTGTCAAGTAACAAAATGGATGCCAAATGAAGGAAGCGAAAGGGCACTATATACTTTGAGGATGTCTTCAGCATACCTTTCAGCCGTTAGCATTCCTTCTCTGCTCACGATATGCAATGCCGTGCGAGCACCCAAACAAATGTCTGCCCAATACCATCACAGAGTCACTTCCTCCAAAAGGAATCCTTGAGAGATATTGCAAGCAGAAAAGTACCACCTGCACGTCTCCAAATTCGCCGACTTCCATCTGGTCTATGTAGTGTAAACCTCGACTCATCTGTGAGTGTCCAATCTCCATACGCTTGTGAAAAATAAAATCTCAACCCGATGCTCCCTGATCAGGAGAGGACCGATGGCAGACTTTGTAATACGTACTCCACGTTCATTCTGCCGTCTTCTCACTGTCTGACCTCACGGAGCCTGTTTTGTAGCTGCTTGACCATGTCGACTACGGTTGCTGCCAGTCTCCCTGAACCGACGAAGGATTCGACTGACCGTCGATTGGTTTACCCCGAGTTGCTGAGCCACCTAATTTCTGAGAATGCCCTGCTTCCGACAGTGTGATAACTCCTATAGCACGTTCCTCTTCTCTGACGATGTCTTTCCATTGTGACAGTCTTTGTCAAGCTACGACTTACAGACAGGGCTGCGGAGTCGTAAAATAAATTTTTCGACTCCAACTCCGACTGCTTAAATTCAAATTTGATTAACCCGACTTAGAAACTAAACAAAAATTCTTCTTCGACTCTGACTCCGACTTCACTCAAACAAAAATTTCCGACTCCGACTCCAGCAATCAAATTTAAAATTTCGACTCTGACTCAGCTTAGTGCTTACAGAATTACAGTAAAACAAAAATTTTGTTTCAACTATTTTTTTCCCCTTGCTTTTGAGAATAAAAAATATACCACTTTTCCAATGAATCTAATCTCCAAATGCTATACGGAAAAGCACCGTAAAGAAATAAAGATGCAGGTGCAACACATGACAAACAAATAAATTTCAGGTTCAGAAACAAATGTATAACCTAATTATAATGCAAATTATTTTTATTTTTATTATAAAACAGACGTGCGCTTTTTATTTATTTATTTGATTATTTTTATTAAAATAAAATCAAATCATAATTATTATTATTACTAATAATAATAATAATAATAATAATAATAATAATAATAATAATAATAATAATAATAATAATAATAATAATAATAATAATAATAATAATAATAATAATAGTTCTAAAAATTTTCGACTCCGACTCCGACTCCACTTACACAGGAATTTTCGACTTTGACTCCTACTCCGACTCCACTTACACAGGAATTTTCGACTCCTGACTCCGACTCCACTTGCACAGAATTTTTGACTCCGACTCCGACTCCTGGAAAATTGCACGACTCCACGACTCCGACTCCGACTCCGCAGCCCTGCTTACAGCATAGGGATTGTTTCGTTAGTTGGTTGGTGTCTTGCCATCTTGCTCTCTTATGAACGTACTTTCGGGCTTTCGTAATTTGGTTGGTTGTCTTTATTATGCCATTTAGTTCCATACACGGTGTAGTTACATACGGTATTTACTCCAAAGTTAGGTACAACCCAAATAAAACAAAACCCTAGCTCTACATTTCCCAAAATGAAAGAGAGAGTTTACATTATATTTACGGGTGATGCATTAAATTTTCAGTGAGTTTATATATATATATGTAATATACAGTATATATAGTATATATATATATAGCATAGTTAGCAGCAGCAAGCAAGGTTAGCATGTTAGCAGCAGCTATAACAGCTATGCTAGTTAGTTAGCAAGGTTGCTATACTAAGGCTGTTGCTGATATAAACCCGCGAGCTCATAAGCATATGGTACATATGTTGGTTATTACATATTATAGCGTTATAGCGGTGCTATTGCTATATATAAGGTTATTATTGCTGCGGCAGTATATATATATATATTATATATGATATATTATTAGTGGCGATATACAGTTGTTAAGGTTATTGTTGCGCTATATATACGGTTAGCAGCGTACAGCGTTACAGCTAGTTGCAGCAGCTGAAAGAGCTGGCGTTGTTATACATGTTGCTATTGGGCTGCTGCGCTAAAATATACTGGCTAAGGCTAGGGCAAGGTTGCTATTGTTACTACAGTTGTTACTGGAGCTAGCAGCAGCTGGCTGGTTATTGGCTGCTGGCTACAAAAACCCGTGAGCCTATATATATTACAGCGAGGCTGCTGGTTGGAGTTACTGTTATGCTGAGCTGCAGTATATACATTGATATGATAGATTCGTTATTTATTCTTATTTATAACACGTATTTTATATATATATATTTACATATATGCTATGTATATATATATACATATACAGGGTTGCTATGCTGGTAGCTGGTATATTGCTAAGGTTGGCTATATAAGGTTACAGCAAAGAGCAGTGCACATATTGGTTGGCATATACCCCGGTGGCCATGGGCTAAGGTTGCTACTGTATATTATATATTACATGCCTATGGGGTACAACTTAGAATTATTTTCGTCTTAGGGGTACGCGATCAAAAAGTTTGGAGACCGCTGCTCTATGTCACCGAAAACATATATAAGCATATCAATATTATGATTCTAACTCAGCACCGCACTGGATCCGCACCGGTGCTGGCTTCAATACCTCTAATGGCTCATTTGTTCCGTCATATAAGACTTCTTTTTATTTCTTCTTTCATATTCCTTTTTACTGAAAAGACAACTTCAGAAAATAAGATCATATTTAATTTACCATTCCATTCCTTAAAAAGGTAATGAAACATTTTTGATAACTTATCCTAAGTAACTAAGAGATCACGCGGCTCACGCAAACCAGTTATTTTGCTTCTAGATTTTATAGTGTATAAACCGCAATTCTCCACTATTAAGAAGTTATGAACTTAACAGTGCATTTAATTTCATCATCAACAATTTTTAAGATATTTACCAAAAGGTAACTACTACCTACAGTGACACAAAGTCTAAGTAAAAAGATTAGAACTTTTTTTTTAGTGCATCATTGAAGCGGCG
>JABUQX010093740.1:7500-17500 GCA_015478945.1 Trachelipus rathkii | reverse complement strand
GATAATCTTTCTCACAATAACTCGTTGATGTCGGTCCAATAACCAATTTTTAATCCAATTTAAAAGCCTTCCTCGAATACCGTGAGCTCTTAGCTTTTCCAATAATCTTTGATGAGGGACGGTATCGAATGCTTTTTGAAAATCTAAATAAATGACATCAAAAGATTTGTAATTATCTACATCGTTAATAACTATATTAAAAAATTCTAGTAAATTAGTTAATTAAGCATGATATATTTCTTCTAAAACCGTGATGGGAATTCTTGAGCAATCCATGATCTTTAAGATGTGCAACTAATCTATTAGTTAGTATTGATTCAAAAATTTTGCCAACTATTGAAGTTAAGTTAATGGTCTGTAATTATTTGGGAGCTTACGATCTCCTTTTTTGAAAATAGGAGTTATATTTGCAAGTTTGAAATTATGCGGTACTAATCCTTCTTGTAAAGACTTATTGAAAAGCATCGTCAGAGGTTTTACTAATACATCTTTCAAATTTTTTAGATGCATAGGATAAAATCCATCTGGTCCAGGTGATTTATTAATTAATAGCTTATCAATTTGGAAAGCAACTTCCTCTTCTAAAATTTCAAATGTATCTAAAATACTATCTGCATGAAAATCCCGTACGTCTTTCATGTTAGGCACACTATCTAGATTTTCTTCGTAAAAACTGAGGAGAAAAATTATTTAAAATGTTTGCCACATCAGCATTGCTCGACTTCAGGTTTCCGTTATTGTCCAGTAGTGTTCCAATTGATTCCTTAATGGAACTTTTATTATTGAAGTAATTGTAAAACTTTTTAGAATTAATTTTACTCTCCCGGGCAATATTAATTTCATAGTTTATTTTATAGCATCTAGTTAGTCTTTTGCAGTTTCGACGCCAAACTTTGTAATTATTATTATTTTCTACTGAGGGAGAAGTCTTCCAAAGTTTATAAGCCCTATTTCTATTATTTAACGAATCTTTAATTTCATTGTTCCACCATCTTGGTTTTGAACTAGGTAAAGTTCGTTTTATTTTATATGGAACAAAATCCTTTTCTTTTTCTTTAAATATTTGTAGAAACGTATCCCACATTATATTTGCATTGCCTGTTAATATTTCATCCCAATCATATATAGATAAGCTTTCCTTAAAGTTATTAAAATTTGTGTTCTTAAAATCAGGAATTTTCAAGTTATTGCTATGTATTTTGTTTTCTATATTAATGGTAAATTTAATCATGTTGTGATCACTTTTACCAATTGGTTCTATAACCTCAAAACTTCTTACCAAGTTCAAATGACTCACTATTAGTAGGTCTAAAATATTGTTTCCTCTTGTTGGGCAATCAATTATTTGAAAAAGGAAATTATCTCCTAAGAACTTTAGTAATCTATTTCCTTCGGGATCTGCATCAAGTAAATTATAGTTAATATTTGGGCAGTTAAAGTCTCCTACAATTATTGTATACCCTTCTAAAATTTTGCTTAATTCGGCATACAAAGCTACATCTATTGCCGATTGTGAGGACGGTGGACGATAAACGTTTATTAAATTCAAATTTATATTCAATGTTTTTATTTTAATTCCAATGATATCAATTTCATAAATATCAGCTACTTCTAGCTGAGTAGTTTGATATATATCTTTAATATAAATCATAACGCCTCCCCCTTCCCTATTATTGCTTCTATCTTTGAAAAATAACTTATAACCATTAATTTGAAATTCTGAAATAAAATCGCGATCTTTAAAGTTGCACCATGTTTCCGTGATTGTAACTATATCGTAGTTTTCTGTGTAAACAATGGCTTTAAATTCATTTATTTTGTTACGAATGCTTCTTGCGTTGAAAGACATAGCTTTCATTTCGCAAATGTTGAACGGGGATTTGGACCTTTCCGAAAAACCTGTTTGCTACAGTTTATCTCCTTATGCATTTTTGTGACCTCAGTGTTCAATAGTCGACCTAATCGCGCGTCACCAACATCATTTAAATGAATCCCGTCTTTTCTGTATAAATTATTCTGACCATCAAAGCTACCCCAAAGGTTAGCAAAAGATGTTTTCTGCCCTACAAATTTCTTCTAATCTTGCGTTGAAAAAAATTGCTCTGCTGGCAACTCTTAGTCCCATTAAACAACGAGGCAAAATTCCTAAACATAAAATATTACCTGATCTTTCTTTCAAATTTTTAATTAGAATTCTATATTTGTCGATTAGGTCATTTGTCGTATTTTCCTTTTCATACACATCTTGCGACCCAATCATGACACACGCTAGGCTATTCTCTTTGATTTGTAAATCCTTAAGGGATTTATCAAAGACCGATATTGTTCCCCCAGAAACCATTTTACATTTCCTTTTAGTAGGGTTGCGTTTAACGAATTCTTCGTTCATATTCTGCACTATAGAGTCACCAATCAAGATTGTCTCCGATTCACACCCTTCAACCTCTAGAAGGGAAAAGGGATTTGAAACGGGAACTCTAAATTCAGGCCTCAATTTAGGTTTACATCCATTAGAGACCTTCATAAACTTGTTTTCCTTGTTATTTTCTTTGTCTTTATTGGCATTGCTAGTAATTACCTCAGGTAATCTAAGCGATTCAGAAGTGCTTTTAAAAGAGCCTAAGGCCCTTTCAGTAATTTTAATTTCTTCTGAAATATTACAAATCTTACCCATTAAAGTAGCCTTTTCTTTATTTGCAATTTGTTTTGGAGCCTTAATCACGTTTAAATTTGTTTTAAATTCACCCAAAACATTCTTTATTTCCTTAATATCAGTATGAATATTTTTAATAGAATTCTCAAAGCTACAGAAGTAACAAATAGAGAATTTATTAGCCAGAATATTTTCTTTGAAATCTGAATACCAACGGCTGATATTGCAGCTAGAACAAGTGTAGCGAGTAGCAGGCATTGTTAAATTTCAATATGTAGCTTCACCAAAATAAGAATGTTAAAAATAAATTGAAAATTTAAATTAAAATACTAGTATTTCAATAAATAAAATGTTAATTTTAAAAACCAAGATTAAAAAAAAAAAAAAAAAATTTCCTTTTTTTTTTTTTAGTTTATATGAATCTCTTCTAAAATTTTCTGCTATTTCTGCTAAATTAGTATTCCGTAAACAATAAATACGTCTTACACGGTCGAAGTTTAGTCAACGACTAAGAAGAAGAAGAAGAAGAAGAAGAAGAAGAAGAAGAAGAAGAAGAAGAAGAAGAAGAAGAAGAAGAAGAAGAAGAAGAAGAAGAAGAAGAAGAAGAAGAAGAAGAAGAAGAAGAAGAAGAAGAAGAAGAAGAAGAAGAAGAAGAAGAAGAAGAAGAAGAAGAAGAAGAAGAAGAAGAAGAAGAAGAAGAAGAAGAAGAAGAAGAAGAAGAAGAAGAAGAAGAAGAAGAAGAAAAAGAAGAAGAAGAAGAAGAGAAAGAAAAAGAAGAAGAAGAAGAAAAGAAGAAAAGAAGAAGAAGAAGAAGAAGAAGAAGAAGAAGAAGAAGAAGAAGAAGAAGAAGAAGAAGAAGAAGAAGAAGAAGAAGAAGAAGAAGAAGAAGAAGAAGAAGAAAACGAAGAAGAAGAAGAAGAAGAAGAAGAAGAAGAAGAAGAAGAAGAAGAAGAAGAAGAAGAAGAAGAAGAAGAAGAAGAAGAAGAAATAGAAGAAGAAGAAGAAGAAGAAGAAGAAGAAGAAGAAGAAGAAGAAGAAGAAGAGCAAAGACTTTACAGTCCACTCAAGGCTAGTCTGAGGGAAGATGAGGTCACCGGCTTAGAACGCTATAATTAACCTTCTAAACGGTGAACACCAAAACTGTTATTACAAAATATTAATGTAGTGTGATCGATGATGTCACCGGCTTAGAATGTTAGAAATAACCCTCTAAGCGGTGGACATCAAAACTGTTATTACAAATTAAGATGATAGTGTGTCGATGAGGTCACCGGCTTAGAACGTTAGAAATAACCTTCTAAGTGGTGGACATCAAAACTGTTATTACAAAATATTATAATAGTGTGATCGATGATGTCACCGGCTTAGAATGTTAGAAATAACCCTCTAAGAGGTGAACATCAAAGCTGTTATTACAAATTTTTTAACATTTACCAAATGATCTCAATAGTTCATTTGATTTCACCTTATCTATTTCTATCGTTTTAATAAAGTAAGATTCGGTATGAGTTGAAATTCACAGACCAATTTCCTTAAAGTGTTTATCTAACTTTTTCTTGAATAATTAGATGTTGCCGCTGTTCACTATTTCATGAGACACTATTCCACTTCTCAATTACATCGTAAGTGAGAAATTCTTTGCTATATTGGTTTGAAATCGTTTATGACAAAGTTTATGCCCATTACTTCGTGCTACCTCGCTAAAATCATATCTAAAGAATTGCCTGTAATCAATATTTCAAAAATTTATTTAGTATTTTGAAAACTTCTATTAAATTTCCTCCCAATCTTCTTGTTTCTAAAGAATGTATATCTAATTCGCTTAGTCATTGGTCGTATGACTTACCTCTCAATTCTGGTATTAATTTGGTTGCCCTTCTTTGAATTCTTTCAATTCTTTCTATGTCCTTTTTGAGATATGGACGCCAAATTTGTACTGCGTATTCCAGATGAGGTCTAACTAATGTTTTATAAATAGGAAGTATTATATTTTAGGATTTATATTCGAAGTTTCTGGCAATAAAGCTTAGAGCTTTATTTGCTTTCTTAAAAGTTTCTGCAACTTGTCTCGCAAACTTTTAATCCTTATTAATTAATACTCCGAGATCCTTTTTCTTATTGACAACTTTGATAACTGAGTCATCTATTTTGTAATCTTATTCACTGTTCCTACTCCCAAAATGTATAACCTTACATTTATCGGTATTAAATTTCATTTGCCATGTTTTTGAACAATTTACAATCTTGTTCAAATCGCTTTAGAGTAAATGATAGTCGTTCTCATATATTATGCGATTTCCAAGTTTCGTATCATCCGCAAATTTCGAAATATTGCCTAAAATATTATCATCAATGTCATTTACATATATAATGAACAGTATTGGACCCAGGACAGACCCTTGGGGTACACCACTAATAACATTCGCCCAATCTGAGCATTCACCATTAATAACGACTCGTTGTCATCCGTCCAATAACCAATTTTGAATCCAATTTAAAAGTCTTCTTTGAATACATGAGCTCCTAAGCTTTTCCAATAATCTTTGATGAGGGACGGTATCAAATGCTTTTTGAAAATCTAGGTAAATAACATCAAAAGATTTATAGTTATCTACATCGTTAATAACCACATTTAAGAATTCTAGTAAATTTGTTAAGCATGATCTATTTCTTCTAAAACCGTGTTTGGAATTTTGAGAAATCCATGATCGTCAAGATGTGCAACTAATCTATTAGTTAGTATTGCTTCAAAAATTTTGCTAACTATAGAAGTTAAGCTAATTGGTCTGTAATTATTCGGGAGCTTACGATCTCCTTTTTTGAAAATAGGAGTTATATTTGCAAGTTTGAAATTATGAGGTACTAACCCTTCTTGTAAAGACTTATTGAAAAGCATCGTCAAAGGTTTTACTAATATATCTTTCAAATTTTTTAGATGCATCGGATAAAATCAATCTGGTCCAGGTGATTTATTTATTAATAGCTTATCAATTTTTAAAGCAACTTCCTCTTCTATAATTTGAAATGTATCTAAAATACTATCTGCATGAAAATCTTGTACGTCTTTCATGTTAGGAACATTATTTACATTTTCTTTAGTAAATACTGAGGAGAAAAATTATTTAAAAAATTATGTTAAATTTAAATTAAAATTATTTAAACGTTATTGTCCAGAAGTGGTCCATTTGATTCCTTAATGGAACTTTTATTATTGACGTAATTGTAAAACGTTTTGGATTAATTTTATTCTCCCGGGCAATATTAATTTCATAGTTTCTTTTATAGCATCTAATTAGTCTTTTGCAGTTTCGACGCCAAACCTTATTATTATTATTATTTTCTACTGAGGGAGAAGAACTTCCAAAGTTTATAAGCCCTATTTCTATTATTAAAGCAATATCTAATTCTCATTGTTCATCTTGGTTTTGAACTTTATAAAGTTTTTCATTTTATATGATAAATCTTTTTTTCTTTCAATATTTGTAGAACGTATCCTACATTATATTTGCATTGCCCGTTAATATTTCATTCCAATCATATATAGATAAGCTTTCTCCTTAAAGCCATTAAAATTTGTGTTCTTAAAATCACTTGGATCAATAGATCAATAGATCAATAGATTCAATATTAATAGTAAACTTAATCTTGTTATGATCACATTTACTAATAGGTTCTATGACCTCAAAACTTCTTAACCAAGTTCAAAGTAGTCATTATTAGTAAGTCTAAAATATTGTTTCCTCTCGTTGGGCAATCAATTATTTGAAAAAGGAAATTATCTCCTAAGAACTTTAGTAATCTATTTCCTTCGGGATCTGCATCAAGTAAATTATAGTTAATATTTGGGCAGTTAAAGTCACCTACAATTATTGTATACCCTTCTGAAATTTTGCTTAATTCGGTATACAAAGCTACATCTATTGCCGATTGTGAGGACGGTGGACGATAAACATTTATTAAATTCAAATTTATATTCAATGTTTCTATTTTAATTCCAATGATATCTATTTCATGAATATCAGCTAGTTCTAGCTGAGTAGTTTGATATATATCTTTAATATAAATCATAACGCCTCCCCCTTCCCTATTATTGTTTCTATCTTTGAAAAATAACTTATAACCATTAATTTGAAATTCTGAAATAAAATCACGATCTTTAAAGTTGCACCATGTTTCAGTGATTGTAACTATATCGTAGTTTTCTGTGTAAACAATGGCTTTAAATTCATTTATTTTGTTACGAATGCTTCTTGCGTTGAAAGACATAGCTTTCATTTCGCAAATGTTGAACGGGGATTTGGATCTTTCCGAAAAACCTGTTTGCTACAGTTTATCTCCTTATGCATTTTTGTGACCTCAGTGTTCAATAGTCGACCTAATCGCGCGTCACCAATATCATTTAAATGAATCCCGTCTTTTCTGTATAAATTATTCTGACCATCAAAGCTACCCCAAAGGTTAACAAAAGAGACGTTTTCTGCCCTACAAATTTCTTCCAGTCTTGTGTTGAAAAAATTGCTCTGCTGGAAACTCTTAGTCCCATTAAACAACGAGGCAAAATTCCTAAACATAAAATATTACCTGATCTTTCAAGTTTTTAATTAGAATTTTATATTTGCCGATTAGGTCATTTGTCGTATTTTCCTTTTCATACACATCTTGCGACCCAATCATGACACACGCTAGGCTATTGTCTTTGATTTGTAAATCCTTAAGGGATTTATCAAAGACCGATATTGTTCCCCCAGAAACCATTTTACATTTCCTTTTAGTAGGGTTGCGTTTAACGAATTCTTCGTTCATATTCTGCACTATAGAGTCACCAATCAAGATTGTCTCCGATTCACACCCTTCAACCTCCAGAAGGGAAAAGGGATTTGAAACGGGAACTCTAAATTCCGGCCTCAATTTAGGTTTACATCCATTAGAGACCTTCATAAACTTGTTTTCCTTGTTATTTTCTTTGTCTTTATTAGCATTGCTATTAATTACCTCAGTTGTTCTAAGAGATTCAGAAGTGCTTTTAAAAGAGCCTAAAGCCCTTTCAGTAATTTTAATTTCTTCTGAAATATTACAAATCTTACCCATTAACGTAGCCGTTTCTTTATTATTTGCAATTTGTTTCGGAGCCTTAATCACGTTTAAATTTGTTTTAAATTCACCAATAACGTTCTTTATTTCATTAACATCAGTCTGAATATTTTTAATACAATTCTCAAAGCTACAGAAGTAACAAATAGAGAATTTATTTGCCAGAGTATTTTCTTTGAAATCTGAATACCAACGGCTGATATTGCAGCTAGAACAAGTGTAGCGAGTAGCAGGCATTGTTAAATTTCAATATGTAGCTTCACCAAAATAAGAAAGTTAAAAATAAATTGAAAATTTAAATTAAAATAATAGTATTTCAATAAATAAAATGTTACTTTTACAAACCCAAATTAAATTTTTTTTTTATTATTATATATGAATCTCTTCTAAAATTTTCTGCTATTTCTGCTGAATTAGTATTCCGTAAGCAATAAATACGTCTTACACGTTCGAAGTTTAGTCAATGACTGAAGAAGAAGATTGAGGACTCAGCAATTATGAGATGAGAAAACCGGGTGCTTTAAAAACTAGCTTGACGCGTCCTTTTTGGGGGACGTGGATGGCCTTGTGGTTAGAGCATCCGGTTATTATAAACTATGCGACACGTAGTCCAATGTTCGAATCCCACTGATAGAGAGTAAAATCTCCGGTGACTCATTCATTTAAAAAGAATTTAAAGAATTTAAATGAATTTAATTTAATTCATTTAAAAAAAAAAAGAAGAAGAAGAAGAAGAAGAAGAAGAAGAAGAAGAAGAAGAAGAAGAAAAAGAAGAAGAAGAAGAAGAAGAAGAAGAAGAAGAAGAAGAAGAAGAAGAAGAAGAAAAAGAAGAAAGAAGAAGAAGAAGAACAACAAGAAGAAGAAGAAGAAGAAGAAGAAGAAGAAAAATAAACAACAACAACAACAACAACAACAACAACAACAACAACAACAACAACAACAACAACAACAACAACAACACGAACAAGAACAAAAACAAGAACAAGAACAAGAACAAAAACAAGAAATAAGAACAAGAACAAGAACAAGAACAAGAACAAGAACAAGAACAAGAACTAAACGCAACGTGGAATTAGAAGAAGAAGAAGACACAAGAAAAAGAACTAATAATAAGAACAAGGGGAAAACAAGAAAAGAAGAACAAGAACAAGAAAGAAGAATAAGAAGAACAATAAGAACAAGAAGAAGAAGAAGAACAAGAACAAGAAGAAAAAGAAGAAGAACCACAGAACAACAGAACTACAGAACACCGACTAGCAAAGAATTTACAGTCCACTCAAGGCTAGTCTGTTTAGTATTTTTGTTTATTTAATTTGTTGGATGTCTACTGTTTTGAAAACCTGTTATGTATTTTTGAAATAAGTATATTATTTTACCTATTTATATGTAACATATGAGTCTGCTCACTTAGAGCAGATTTGCTTCTAAACAAAAAACATCATAGTATGTTAAGTATTTTTGTTTATTTATTGTGTTGCGATCGATTAGATCATCGTCTTAGAACAGATATGTTCTATGCGGTGAACATCAAAGCTATTTACTATAGTTATTAATTGTGATAGATTAGATCACCGACTTAGATCAGATATGTTCTATGCGGAAAACATCAAAGCCATCAACTACAGCCATTCAGCGTGATCGAATAAATCACAGTCTTAGAACAGATATGTTCTATGCGATAAACATCAAAGCCACTTACTACAGTTATTCATTACAGTTATCTGTAACAGATGTTCTATGCGTTGAACATCAAAGCTATTTATTACAGGCTAAGTGCGATCGATGATATCACTATCCTAGAACAGATACTTTGCAAGGCATGAACATCAAAGCTACTACAAGCCGTAATTCCTTGTACTATGTACTTATAACATTTTTTAAATGATTTCAATTTTTTGAGGTTTATTTTACCATGTTCAGGATACTACTAACTCTTGTATTTGAATGAAGAAAATTCGAGTTGAATTGACGTTCGCAGACCAATATTCTTAAAATGTTTATCTTACTTTTTCATGAATGAATCGATGTTAGCGCTGTTCACTATTTCATAAGAAAGACTATTCTACTTCTCGATTATATCTTATATGAAGAAATTCTTTGCTATTTTTGTTTAAAATCGTTTATGACAAAGTTTATGCCCATTACTTCGTGTTACATCATTAAAATTATATCTGAAGAATTGCATGTAATCGAAATTGTCAAATTTATTTAGTATTGTGAAAACTTCTATTAATTTTCCTCTCAATCTTCTTGCCT
>JABUQX010093739.1:17500-23152 GCA_015478945.1 Trachelipus rathkii | reverse complement strand
GAGAAGAACATTGACGACAATCAAAAGAAGCCCAGGCCTACCGCCCCCTCTATACCTATTAGGGAGAACTCGTCGCAGTCAATCCACGCTAGAGCTTACACGGGACCGCGACGACCCTCACTATGGCATATCTTCAATGTAGGGTTCATCCCCCAGTGGCCACAAACCTACCCTCACAAAACCCCGCCAGTCACTCCTATTATGCACCTTTTCTCGCCTCGACCAAACTCACATTTCTCTCCTTCAGAAATTCTTACTGACTCATCCACTTTTCTGTCGGTCTCCCAGACCATAGTTTCACTAGTATACATTAAAACATAACAACATACCCTCATGTAAACCCTAATGCACTCAAGACTTATCCCTTTACATCCACCAAAAAATTAATTGCACCAGCCACCTTTCCTGCCATTCACAACTTCTACATACACTCTGCATCATCCGTTCCATTCTCATCCACATACCCTAAAATTTAAACTCAGACACTTGTTCCAGCTGCTCACCATCTAACAACTCACCACTGAGGACTGTCCTCACTCACAACCATAACCTACTCTTACTACGTTTACTTTCAAACCCCTCCTTTTACACATCCGGCGCCAAATCTCCTACCAATCCTCTCAACTCTCTTCAGATTCACACACAAAACCAAATCATCCGCATATTAATAGGGGCACCCTCCACTCACCGCCATTCTCCACATTCTAACACCATTTCCTGCCACCAACACCTCTAATTCTTTCATACCCCATCGCATATACCAAATTGAATAACCAAGGGACACAACACATCCCTGCCTCACTCGCTATTAATTTTAAACCAATCACTTTTTACACCATTTATTTTACACACGCTTCACGATCGTCATACATTACTTTTGATTCTATATATATAATATATATAATATATTATATTAATATATATATAATATATATATATATATATATATAATATAATATATATATATATATATATATATATATATACCCCTTCAGTTGGAGTGGCTACAGATTCATCAGAGCTAATACGAGCAGGAAAGGCAGGTTTACAAAGTTATATTGGAGCAAGAAAATACGAGTAGGATCATTAAAGTGGTAGGAAACTCGCTGAATTCCTATCCGAGGTTTATCAAAATAACGAGTGAAAGCGTAAACAAATAGTTTTCCATTTATGATGTTCATTGTCCCATCATTAATGGGACAATAACAAATGTAACCGAACCATTAAATTTAGAGAAGAAGAAAGTGCTCATTATCGCCTCTCTCATCATTTTTATTCCTTGACTTTGTCATTGTCTGAGGATATTAATACTATCTCAGAGTTACTACGAGAGGAAGACAAGCAAGTGTGTGCTGATTATCATAATGAGATCTTTAAATGATGAGTACAATGATACAATGTTAGAAGTTAGAATAAATTGTCATGGGATGGGAAGACTTATTTTATCAGAACGGCCGTACTGGCAGAAAGATTCATTAAGTTCTTGCAACCTTACTTAACATAATTTCAAAGTAACGTCATGTATTACTGAAGTTAGCGAACTTTAATTAGCCTGTATTTTAATTAGTTCTTACTGAGCCATGTGAAAATGATCCCAAGTGTGCCGCAAATTAATCTATTTTGAGAGAACTTCGCTGACTCTTGTTTGAGATGTTACGACATTTCTAATGTTGATGACTGACGAAGTTTGTGTTATACAGTCCAGAAAGAATCAGAACTTTCTTTACACTGGCACTAGCATCTCTCAGGACACAGTGGACATCATCTGCTGAATAGGTCCATTCAACAACCATTTCATTAAAATACGTCACAAAGGTGATGATGTTCCACCTGTGTGACATTCAGTGAGAGTTTCAGAGCACGACACAAAAAATTGGCTTCTGAAATAATTGTCAACGCAAAGACTACTCAGAGAAAACAAAGAAACTCCTTATTGAGTATCTGACCATTCGTTGGTGAAGAAAGCTAACTTGGATGAATTTTAGAAAGAGAATCATATTTTTCTTTCAAATAATATCTCTGTAGTACTTCCTTGAGTAGTGTGATGAAAGAGACCGATACTTTTGCTAGCCGTACAAAACCAAGAATTTTAGCGTGACGAAGCAGAAGATCATCCTTTACTATAATTTCTGTAAATTTACTATATCCATCCTTTGTGATTTTTCGTTTCATTGTCCCATATATTTGGATTTTATATTAGTTTCAAGAGTAATTTCATTCCTTCTTAAATCTGGAATTGGGGATCCTTTACTTTTTTACTCATTTTCCTTTCTACATTTTCCTTAGATAGTTCATAACCCGGATATCATTCTTCCTTTCTGAGAATAATTACGATTGCAAAGTGTATGGTTTACGTTGTCATAGGAAACAATATCGAAGTAATTCCAAACCACACTGGATAAGGATACTATTGGGATTTGCTTTAATAGTTGATTTCGAGAGAATATACTCACAAGTACGAGCCTATCAATATTAAAATTGCTAGATTTCGATTGTGACTCAAATTACTGTTACTACCTTGAGACGGCACTAGTCAACTAATTCTAATCAGTTTCTCACAAAAGTTGTTAAATTTTCTAACAAGTTCCATCAGAACATTTTCTAATAGTATTCCGAGTTTCCGAGTGCAAATGCAAATAATTTATTTTTAATATATGTGAATGCGAAAGTCAATGCGAATATTTTATAAAAGCATGCGAATATATATATATATATAATATATAATATTATATTATATAGTATATATATATATATATATATATATATATATATATATATATATTATATATATATATATATATATAATATACATATATATATAGATATTCTTCACACCTTTTCTCAATAAAAAAATAGTCGTCTGGAAATGTACAGTTACAACAATTATAGCTTTTCTGTGATTACAAAATTAAAAGTTACGTACGGGTGTTATTTAAAGTACTGCACGCAAAAGTGTTATAGGTAGTTTGAGAAATAGATGGCGGGAGTTGTTCCAGACGTTACCAGTCATTAGATGAACAAGCTGTTAAGACTGAGGTTCAGAGAGAGCATAGAAAAATCATGAGATTGTTTAGAAAGGGTTGTCGCAAGAACCCTTCGCAATGGAGAAGGTAGTGATTGAAAGAGTCAGAAAGACTGTCCTTAATAATAACGATGAATAAAGAGAGTTGATGCAACAATTCCGTTGATCAGACGAAAAGCCCAGACTCAAACCAGTTAAAGAGGAACAGTGTGAGTGTAATCACTCAGATGGAAGTGAGGCATACTCGATACAGGGCAAACGACCCCCGTAAGAGCAAGCAACTGGAGTGGCGTGAAGAAATTCTGAATGTGCCTTTCAGAACACAAACTTTAGAACTTGTTTAAAAAGAAAGTAATTGACCATTCCTAATTAGGTCCACGAGAAAAATAAACACCCAAAATAATGAAGGACAGACGAAGGTTTGATTTATGTGTTTTCAAAGAAAGTTATAGCCGTGTGAAAAAATTATGGTGGAATGGAAAGATGGAGGAGCTGAGCTTTTGAGTAATTGAAAACAATCTTGTTCTCAATGCCTCAAAGAAATTCGAGAAAGATCAGATTCTAGCTAATTGTTGTTGAAAAGGACGTCTATCAAAATGAGGGGAGTAATGAAGGGTGAAGTCTTCGACATTGGAGTAGATGTGTGATGAAGCAATAAAGAGAGGTTTTTGGAAAGTAGAAAGAGTTAGGAATAAAACAGCATGAGCAACACCACTATTATAGACAGTTAAGGATGACCGAATGGCATTCACCAAAATTACTGAAAGAAAAGAGGAACCAAGAGACATAGAGCATTGGCGAGCAGAGAAAAGATTAGAAGAATTGAGATGTTTTAAACCTTCCTGCTAGGGTAGAATTCGAAAACTATAGAAAGAACAGAAGTTAGAGAGATTTGGCGATATTTGGAGGGTTGAGATTGGTTCCCTTTTTTGTACAGGAGCACCTTTCCAGCAAGAAAAAAAGGCCAAAGTAGAAAGACAGAGGCGGAATAATTTAACAAGGCAAATGCAAGCTTGAAAGCACAAGTTTTGAGAACTATAGGAGGAATACCATCAGAACCGTAAGCTTTCTTAGTGTCAAGCTCCGAAAAAGCAGAAATAACATCTTTAGAAGAAATTACAAATTAACTAAGATATGTTAGGTAAGGTGAGAAAGAAGGAATATTCACGGAATCGCCATCTATGTGGAATTAGAAAATTGTTTTGAGCAAAGGTTTAGCTTTAGTGGAGGTTAAACGCCAGTTTGCAGACGGAAAATACTAAAAAAGGGTAAGAGGAAGAGCAAAGTTAAGATTTAACATTTTTGAAAAATGTTCAGATATTATGTTTAGGAAATGAGCCAGTAAGTGATTGCATTTCTACTTGAGAAATAATTTTTGGTCATGGAGAATAGATTTTGGACGATTTGGGGATGAAATATAAGTGGCAAGAGTTGTGCAGGAATTTGGGGATGAAAGTAATTCCTGAAGTGACCGTTCTGTGTCGAGTAACACGAGAACAGGCAGAGTTAAATAACTTATTTAGGTTTAGTCGAATCTAAAGATAATGGAAGTGAAAGCCTCCATGGAAAAGAGTATAATAGAGGGCGCATAGCGCACTCTGAGAGACCCTTTCCACGGAAACTGTATTAGGTCTTCCAGGGAAATCAAGAAGTACGACCGTAGTCCGACCCATTAGGCAGAACGAAGTGCCAAAAAAGTTGTCTCGCCGTCGGTCGGAGGTCTTTCCTGCGGGACGACTTGAAGAAGATAGAACAGAAAACAGAATTATGAGAGTGATGGAGGACCCAGAGAGGGAAGATTTAACAAAAACAAGGGAAAGAATTAGAGATTAGGAAAGTCTGAATGTTGGTTCATCTCAAAGCATCGAGATACGGTAGCAACTGCACTAAACTGCCCTAGCAAGTCATAAACTTTATCTTGAGAATTAGAGAGGAAAGCAGTTGGCCGTGGAGAACGTTGAAATAAACAAGAATGATGATTTCAGAGAAATGTGAGAATAAACAACATTGCTGCGAACATAATCGCAACAGCCGCTTTTGGTGAGAAAAAAGGTACAGTATTCGGAAAACTTCAAATCATAGCCACGGGAACAAACGATTGCACACATTGGCACAGCTGCCTTTGTCTGAAAATTGAGGGAAGAAATAGTAGGAGTCAACAGAGTAGAGCTTAAAGTCGGAACGCTTAAAACTAAATTTCCGTTAGGAATAACAGATGAGGTTTAGAGGAGAAGGTGATGTTCAAACACAAATGAAAATTAATTAAAGCCGAGAAGTTGCAGAAATTTATGAAAAAAGGCGACCGTACATCAAAATAGGCCGGCAATTCCGTGAAGGCACCAACTCCATCACCGGAGTAGGGTTATTTTTGGAAGCTACCCCTATAGGCTTCTCCAAGGCTAATCGGGTGGCTGCCATTTTACATTTTTATTTCCTTTGAAAAAGGTAAGTTTTGTCTGTAATTGTATTTTATGGTGTGTATAAGGGGAGCTAATCCATCGTAAGAAGAAGTATGGATATGAAGCACAAAAAGAAGAACAATTGGGCACTTGGAGTTGCCATTGGATGTACCTAAGACTCCATATGTGCTCAATGGGGGGTAATCTCATCGCTTCGGGAGCTTTACGACT
>JABUQX010093739.1:0-12500 GCA_015478945.1 Trachelipus rathkii | reverse complement strand
CAGAAGTTGCGAGAGATGAAAGATTTGTCGAGTAGGAGAACCTAAGATGTTAACGACTGTTCCTTTGATGAAAAGCAGAGCTTTGCTCGTCGAAGAGTGATCCTGCAAACGATTTCTAGCTGAATGAAATTAGCGAGGAGTGATAGTGGGAACGAGAATTTTCCACACCGATAGGCAGGTCTCTAGCCTGAAGGCCAAGAGAATAAGCACGAGTCGAACCATGGATTTATGAGGAAAGAAAGATTTAGTTTTAAAAAAGGATTAATGAGGCAAAAAAAATTTAGTGAAGAGAATGAACCGCTCATCCCGATCAACATTACACTCCCTCCTATCTTTAAAATCTTAATACATCCATCATATCCTTATTGAGGTAGCCAATTGCTATCATCTTGCAAACTTGGAAAACTTTACATTTAAGTTCCCTTGGTCTAAATATTTTTACATGTGATGAGGAAAAGCCACTGACCTAAGAAATCGTTACGGACCAAAAACATGTCTCCTCATTTCCATTAATAAATTACTTTTCATTTTCATTTGTATACTATATTATTATTATTATTATACTATTATATATTATTATTATTATTATATTATTAGTATTATTATATCATTATTATTATCTATATTTATATATATTATTAATTATTATATTATTATTATTATTCATATTTATTTATTATTTTATTATTAATTATTATTATATATGATTATTAGTATTATTATTAGTATATTTTATATTTATCATTATTATTAGATTATTATTTGATTATTCATTATTTAGAGTACTTAGGAATCAAAAAATTTGAAACCCCTAAAATAATTTCGGAGCAGGTGAACCCCACTACCACCTGTCTACAGCCCTTTTATATTACTTATAATATATATATATAATATAATATATATATATATATATATTATATATATATATATAATATATATATATATATATATATAATATATATATATATATATATATATATAAATATAATATAATAAAGAGAGAGAGAGAGAGAGAGAGAGAGAGGAAATTTTTAAATAGTTTTTTTAATTTATTATGAACAATAATCGTCATCGCAATATCGCCTTCGTAATATGTTAATGTCGGCATAGAATTTGCTCTAATAGTCATCGTCCCCTCTTTCCGTTTACTTTTTTATATCCTTTAACTCCTGTTATTCTTTTTCTCTTTTATCTGTGCTATTATCTTTTTTTTTCTGTTAAATCCTTCTTCCAGAGTTTTACGGATCCACCATTTGTTAAAGATCTTTGCCTATTAATATATTTCTTGATTTTATTTAGAATCTTTTCACGCGAGGTCTCAGGGTTCTCTTTGGAAAAGGCTTACCACAGCACTAAATTAGAAAGAAAGGAGTCAAGTAATACACGAGGTGTGATTTTTGATATAATAAAGAATAAAACAATTATTTTATTTTAATCATAGACCAATATATATATATATATATATATATATATATATATATATATATATATATATATATATATATATATATATATATATATATATTTTTATATATATATATATATATATATATTTATATATATATATACACATTGTATATATAATTATAGATATATATAAATATACTATAGTATATATATATATATATATAGATATATTATAATATTATAATATATTAATATTATAATATGTATATATATATATATATATATATATACACTTTTCAATAAAATATTCCGTTTATAAATTTACCTAAATTTACACACTGATTGTATCGTTAATTTCGTCTGTCACCTTTTACTCGATTTTCATACACGAATTTCCTTAAATGCCGAGAAAATTCCAATGTCCGTTTTTTTGACATATCCTATATATCGTTTAAATATTTCCCATAATTCACTATAACAAAATACCCTATTCCGAAATCTCAAGACAATCCTACCTCGTTAAACTGTTAAATAGTTACGGAATATTCCTTATGCGTGAATCTGAATTCTGTTATTAAATTTGTTTTAAAATCTAAACACGATGTACGGAAATATACTTTTAAGTTTTTACTTAAAAAAATGCTACCTAAAATATCATTCCTTTAATAAATGAACAATCCTTCCACAAATAACACAAGTGACTAAACCTTTTTACTAATATATATTAGAAATAATCTTACCCGATACTGGGGAAATATAAGCTTGTTTATAGTTGAACAATTCCAGATCCTTCTACGTGACTATTCCACACTGAATTTTTGTGACTTTAACAATGATTTACCTCGTCACGATTTTACACCTTTTGCCAATATTTAACTTCTTTTAATTTGATCACGGAAACCTTCAACTTTTAACTCTTTCAGAAAAACGATATGTTAATTCTATAAAATATTAGACTAATGCTCTGAATCTAGTTGGTTCGTCCCACATTACTCCCCTTCCAAGATTGGAAACCAATCTTAAAAAGAAAAAAAAATAGCTCCGTCACTCAAAAAGTAAAACAACCTTACCTAATTAC
Organism: Trachelipus rathkii; assembly: GCA_015478945.1. NCBI lineage: Eukaryota > Metazoa > Arthropoda > Malacostraca > Isopoda > Trachelipodidae > Trachelipus > Trachelipus rathkii. The sequence continues at coordinate 10,015 of JABUQX010093739.1, read as the reverse complement.
CGATGGAGGCTCGTCTTTCCTCCGCCCTTCTCTCATACTCCAATACTCTCCTTTGGACGTTCGGTATATCTGGAGCTGGCCCTCTAGATCTCGTCATTGGTACCTGGTACCCAATTACTACTCCTTGCGGGTCCACTCCCTGTTCCTCCGATTGGTCCTCTAAAATCATTCGTTCGGGGTCTTCACCCACTTCCCATAACTCCTCCTGAATTGATCTGGGGGTATAAAAAGGAATATCATTAGAATTAATGTAATTACTTTGGATAATATTACATACCTCAACTGGTTCCGGTGTTTCCTTTCTTGAGACCATGTCATCCTCTTCACTATCATTCGCTATGTCCCCTGCAAGTGTGTAGCTGCCATCTGGAAATCTTAATGACCTCTCGAACCTTTGCGAATTAATTTCCTCATCTGATTTAACCTCTGACTGCGCTGAGTCCAACCAATCCATTAAGTCATTTGTATCAATAGGCGATGATGTCAGCTCTATCTCCGTTTGGGTCATTTTATCTACTGTTATGGCTTCAGTTTGTGTGGCTATATCTTTCTTGTATTTAGGTTCTCCTATAGCTATGTCTAATAAATCCCAAATATCTTTTTTATTTTTTTCATGTTTCCTTTCCTTCGTTGATCTCCCAGGTTGTCCTCCGTAAATTTCATAAGTTTGTTGTTTCCTCCTCTTTCTCTTCCTCTTCAGTTTTTGTCTCCCATATTTGTTCTTCTCCTTGTTCATATGTTTCATCTTCGATCCTAAAATAGTCAAGTAGGTATTCCGGGGGATCTGCCCAAACTTTTAAATGTGCGTAGTGAGCCCTCATTGTTTTTCCATTTCCTTCAATGTCATATGTCATCCCACCTGCAATCACCTTGGTTATCACAAAAGGGCCCTCATACCTTTTGCTTAGTTTTTCTCCAGAGTTCTATCCACTGAGATGATTTTCCTTTTAACTTTCACTCCTACTGCGTATGGCAGCCAGTTTGGATGACCCTCTTTCCACTTGTCCTGTTCCTTTCTTGAGATTGGTAATACCTTCCCTTTCTCATGTTTTTGTATCATTAGTTTCTCAGCCGGTGTCATTCCCAATTCTGAATGTTTCGTATTGTTATATATCCTTATTACTCGGGGTAAACAGTCATCCCATTCCTTATCCTTCGTTACCGTATTCTTGAGGAACTCCGCGAATTTCGGTTGACCCTCTCGTACTGCCCCGTTGAGCTGCTGGTTTATACGGAGCTGCTAAGACATGTTCGATTCGCGTAGCCTGAAGCATTTCTTTAATTTTGTGCTCCTGAATCCACTCCATTATCCGTCAATACCTTGTATGGTGGTCGTAGAAATGTGGGAAGCATATGTCCTTCAAATGCCTCTGTTACACTCCTTGCAGATTTATCCTTTAACGCCTTCACTGCAGCCCATTTACTACAATGATCTATAGCCACCAAACAAGTAATTTCCTTTTCTGGTTCTAGGCATGGCCATAACATCGACAGCTACTAGTTCGAACGGATTTTGTACCTTAATCTTCCATACAGGTGGAAACACAACCTGGTGGTCTATCTTGTTTAGTTGGCAGGTTGGGCATGTTCGACACACATCTTGAATTATTAACTGACCTCTGGGGGCCAAACATTAACCTTTGAGACAAGATCTGTAACTTTTCGCGTCCCTATAGTGAGCTAGATCCGGGGTCGTAACCACGTAATTGCCTCACCACTGTTGGAATCCTATAACAGCTCCAAATTGTTCGCCTCTAATCCTTTTTACTAAGATGGCTCCATTCATTCGTAAATCCTTTCTATGGCGATAGTATTCCTTCAGTGATATATCAGTTTTACTAATCTCTTGATTACTTCCGATTCTCCTTTTTAGTTTTCTAATCACTTCAGAGTTATCCTGTAATCTTATTATTTCTTGGACTGTTATTAAGTCATTATCCTTATTCACTGTGAGGTTATAAACATCAATGGTAAAGCCATCACTTACTTCATCGGCATCATTTCAGGCCGATTATTCCTTCCCGACAGTCCAAAATTGCATGCGAACTCACTAAATAATTTATCCCTAGAGAGTAAAACAAGCCGGGATTATGTTCATCCTGAACGATCGACCAATTGGTAATATTATTTCTCGGATACCTTGTGTTTATCTTTTATGGCCACTGCTGTTTTACACTCCACAACCTTGTAGTCACTCCGCTTGAGAGTAATATCAACCTTCCATCTTTTCATATGTGTCCAAATTGAGCTCAAACTTCGACAACTGCTTTCTGTATCAAACTGGATAACGGAATCCTTGTCCATAAAAAGCACATCTGGATACTTCTCCGATAAGAGACCTCCTGCCCATGCCATTTCCTTTAGCTTGTGTTACAGCTGTAAATAACCTAGACTGATGACTTCTCTCCTTCATCAATAGATTTATTCCTAACTCTTCTTTGGATGAATGCTGTAATAAATTATTTCCTGATGCATAACTTCCTTCAGTATCTGAGTAATCCTCATTCTCTTCCTCTGGTGACGTCTCTAGTTCATCAGTTATCCGTTCGTCAACTATTGATCTTCTCCTTTTGGATTCATAACAGTACCATCATCAGCTACTTGGGTTGAAGTGTTATCCTCTAACACCTTATGTGTACATCTTTAAGCTGTTCACTTCCTTGCCTTTGGTCCGATGTATGCCACCGAGCAACATGTCCCATGATGTAACCAAATCCTTGTATTGAATTCATCACTGGCCACTAATAAAACCTCTGGTACTGGTTCCTTTCCTGGAGTTTTAATCGCTTTTAACAATTTTAAGGCTCTTATCCAATCCATACATTTTCCGTTCACTAATCAGGATATCCAATAAAAATTCCCTTAGTTCCTGGTGGTTTTTTTGTTTCGTTTTAAAATGATCCTTATCAAGTATTTCCTTCAAACTCAAGAATAATGAATCAGCACCGCCTGGTACTAATCTTATAACCTTTAAACCTTTTGGTAGTGCTTCTGGATCAGTTATATCGATTTCTTCATCAGGTTTCCTTTGACACCTTGACCATGTATCCGCGAACACATTATCCTTTCCGGGATAATAATGGATCTGAAAACTATATTCGCTCAAGTCATCCAGAACTCGGGCCAATTTACTATCCACTAGATTCATCGTATGTAAGTATACTAATGGCCGATGATCCGTGTACAAGATAAAGTCTTGACCTAGTAGAAAAGGCCGAAAACTTTTAATTCCTCACCTTCACGATGTATCCCACACCTATATCCGATCTCAGTTTTATGGCTAACTTGGCTACACAATCGTCTTTTGGAGTTGCTCCCGCAACCGTTTCCCTGAAAATAACAATATAAATTTGTATCAAACCATCCTCGTTCCCATAAACAGAATTAGTGACATTAAACATCCTAACACTAATAATAATAATTAATAATAATAATAATTAATAATAATAATAATAATAATAATAATAATAATAATAATATAATAAGATAATACTAATAATAATAATAATAATAATAATAATAATAATAATAATAATAAATATTATAATGAATAATAATACATAATTTATGATAATTTAATTACAATAAGAAGGTTAATAATAAATAATAAAATTAATAATAATAATAATAATAATAATAATAATAATAATAATAATAATAATAATAATAATAATAATAATAATAATAATAATAATAATAATAATAATAATAATAATAATAATAATAATAATCCCCCAAACCTCACCCAGACACCTTTAGGAGCCACCCGCATAATATTTATAAACCGGTTAAATGATATAATAAAACCTAATATTCAAATCAGCCATGTCCAATAATATTAATAATCCTAGGTATAATATGATAAACACTAGTGCTCATGGCCCCTAAATATCGGATATAATAACGGAAATAGCAATAACGATACTACTACTACTACTACTACTACTACTACTACTACTACTACTACTACTACTAATAATAATAATAATAATAATAATAATAATAATAATAATAATAATAAAAACCACCATAATTTTTATTCGGCAATTTTTTCTCACAATTTCCAGTTTACATAACCTAACCTTTCGTATGCGTGTTTTATTAGTTAAAATCCTTGTGCGTTATAAATTCCTCATACCTACATGACCTATGTGCTTCCCGCACAAAACCCACACACGCACACACACACACATACATATATACATATATACTTTTTTTTTTTTAATAAAATATTCCGTTTATTAATTTATATAATAATTATATATAGTATATAATAATATATATATATATATATATATTATATAATATATATATATATTAATATATAAATATAATATATATAAATATATACCTACTATATATATATACTTTTCAATAAAAATCCGTTTATTAATTTACCTAAATTTACGCACTGATTGTATCGTTAATTACATCTGTCACCTTTCACTCGATTTTCATACACGAATTTCCTTGAAATACAGAGAAAATTCCAAGCCGTTTTTTTTTTTGACAGTATCCTTTATATATGTTTAAATTTCCATAAGTCACCTCTATAACCAAAATACCCATTCCAAATCTCCCGACAATCCTACATCGTTAAACTGTTAAATAGTTACGGAATATTCATTATGCGTGAATCTGAATTCTGTTATTAAATTTGTTTTTAAATCTAACCACCGATGCACGGAAATATCACTTTTAGTTTGTTACTTTAACAAAAAATTACCTAAAATCGATTCCTTTAATAAAATGAACAATCCTTCACAAATAACACAAGTGACTTAAAACCTTTTACTAATATATATTAAAATAATCTTACCCGATATGGGGAAATATAAGCTTGTTTATAGTTGAACAATTCCAGATCCTTCTACGTGACTATTCCACACTGGATTTTTGTGACTTTAACAATGATTTACCTCGTCACGATTTTACACCTTTTTCCAATATTTAACTTCTTTTAATTTAATCACGGAAACCTTCAACTTTTAACTCTTTTCAGAAAACGATATGTTGATTCTATAAAAATATTAGACTAATGCTCTATAGTTGTTACGATCCCACATATATCTACAGTAGCAGCAAGTTTACTGCGGTCGATATTCGGGAAGCATGTGGTAACTTTAGTACGTCTACATGTATGGAGGCCAATGACCTGGATGATGTCTATCATCCATCTGAAATACAGTCGGTATGGTCAGTCATTGTTCACTCGAGGGTGAACTTGAACGATCTATGTATGAGAGTTAATTTTGGCCTAAGTTGTCCGTGAGCTGTTGCTCGGGTGTATGAAAAAATGGGACTACTAGGACCATGGCACAAGAGTTAACATTTTATCGTACAAGAAGCAGAACTGCGGAGGCCTCTTCCAGTCAAGATTCCAACCTATGTGTATTGCAGTGAAGTGCAGGCCTACTACTCGCTATGGGACTCCCAGCATACGATGCAGGTGAGTGGCGACTGTTTATTGACACTTCCAAGAGCAGTTTAAATGTGTGTTTGTTACAAAACGGCAACAGTATGCTTTCGGTTCCAATAGGGTACTCGGTACGAATGAGGAGAGGAGTATGCAAAAATCAAGACAGTTAGGAGAGGCTACAAATCTGGTACATGGATGTAAATATGCGTCGACCTCAAAAGGGTAAACATTTGCTCGGTCAGCAAGCAGTTTCACCAAATATCCCTTGCTTCCTGTACTATTGGGACAGCCGGGCGGCAAAGGATCACTAGACCAAAAGAGAATGGCCACCGAGGGAAACCTCTACGCCAGGTGACAGGAATATCGTACGTGAACCACTTGTACAGAAAGAAAACATCATCTACCTCCACTACACATAAAACTTGGTTTGATGAAACAATTTGTGAAGCCCTAGACCATGATGGTGAATGCTTCCCCTATATATGCTCAACGTTTCCTGGTCTGAGTGATGAAGAAGAAAAAAGCTGGGGCATATTTGATGGCCACAAAATACGGATTACTCCTCCGTTGATGCTGCATTTGCTACAGACAATGAACTGTTTTAGAGGCAAGAGCGTGGAATGCTTTTTCAGGTGTAGCACAGAATTTTCTGGGGAACAGGAAAGCCGAGAACCACTAACATTGTACATTAACTGCTAGACAGTTTTCATTCTCATGGATGTAGAAGGAGTATAAAGTTGACACTACTTACATTCTTCCCCATAAAAAAATTTCCGGAGTTAACCAGGCGATGTTAGATGATGCAGGAAAACGCTTCAATTAAGATCTAAAGTTCATGAAAGGACGTTACCAGGGCAAGATATCAATATGATGGGCGACTATTGTTGGAGCTTGATGAGGATATTCCAGACCTATGCCACAGCTAGCTCGTGCTACGAGAGAAAGTTATACCACTCACATTCATTCTCTACCTCAATTAACTAAACCCATTCCTTTTATTACATTCATTGTTGTCCCATATTACTCTTTATTCATAGTTGTATTATATGTTTATCATATATCTATCAAAAGACATGTATCATATCATTGCGATTGTTTCGTCTCCCTTCATAGCTACCCAAAGTCGTGAGTGATGAGTGCGTAACCCTCGCATGGCTTGTGTAGCGTGGAGAGCACACACCGGTCAATGAGAACCGTAAATTATGTCTAGCAACTATTAGTCCTAATTAATTATTATATATATATATATATATATATATCATATATACATTACACAACACACGTCTTAGCTCCAGTACTCTAGTCTTATAATTACTCAATGCTATATATAATAATAACTAATATATATATATATATAATATATATATATATATTCCCAATTAATTGTGATAGACCTCTTGAAACAGCGTAAAAATCATAAAAAATTTTACAAATCTGGTGTTACACACAATATCTCACAAATACGATGTGATATGCAAAACCGATTTACATTTTTGAAATCAACACATCAATAACCAATTGCGAAACCCCGTCCAAGAAATGTCATTTACCAGTTTTATATACAAAGTAATAAAACAAAAAAGTAAATAACTATTTCTTTCCTATAGTATTTTATTTCACATATTAAAAAATAATTAAATGAAAAATTGAAAAGTTTCGTAGTAAAAGATTAATTAAACTAAACTTCATTTGAATAAGCTCTAAGGTTAATATGACAGAACATTAGCAGTTCTCCATTTTCAGGGGATAACCTATTTCTTGTGGCTTCATAAATATTTCCTCCTGCTCTAAATATTCTTTCACTTTCGACTGATGACGGTGGAGCTGAAAGATATTTTATTGCTAGTTTTTTTCAAATTCATAAAACTATTTTCCGATGCTCTCTATCTTTTCCCCAATTGAAGGGAATATCATGTCTTCACTGGTTAAAGTGAGGCAAAAACTTATATATTTTTGTTATTTCTGATGTAATTCCTATGTAAGCCTTTACATTTATGTACAATAAATCACAGCGTCTCAGAAGTAATGGGACTTTCTTTTTTCACTCCCACTTTCTTTTCTGTATGACGAATTTGATGCCACAATATTTCTTTAAAAACAATCCATTAAAGAAGTGAAAATGGAAACTTCAGCTTCACTTTCCCTACTAACGTGAATCATCGTCAGCAGAAAAGTCAGGAGCTAATTTTCATGCGTTTCTTTCCATGCCTCAACGACCATATTTTTTACCGATTCATCTGATTCATGTTGAAAAATTAGCTTGAATCGCAAATCTAAGAAAGTAGCTACACAAAGATTTATCACATAGAAACTTAGAAAGTCTTTTTTCTACTGATTTCTTATAAGCTCTTCAACGAGTGTAATTATTTCCACTTAAAGCTTTTGGTTTTATAGCCTTATTTAAAAATGATTTATATGCTAAAATGAAGGTTCACTTGGAACGACTGTTACTTCACTTTAAATACAAAATAAAAAAAAAAAAATTGCTTTTTTTTAGTATGTTTGTCAAAGCCTCAAGTAATGGAATTAATTTTGCCACTGAACAATCAGTACATTTTCTATATGTATTCAGCAGCGATATGACACTAGGGGAACTTTTTGTTCAAAAAATCTTTTAAGCATTTCATAAGTTCTGTTCCAGCGTGTAGAACGTCTTGAATTAATTTCAGCTGTTAGACATTCAAAGGCTGCAATCTGTAAAGTTTAAGCTTTCAGCTGCCGTGCTGAATGGCGTGAAAATTATGAGATATTCTTCTGCAAGTAAATAAAATAATATCTTTAACCCCTTCTTTAATTAACGATTGAATCGTGAATGCATAGTTGCAACATGCGAATAAAACATGAAATTGATAGCAAAGCCAACTTCTCCCACTTTATACCAGCTACCAATGGTTCTGGTCCATTATCCCGTAATCACTAAATGAAACTTCTATTTTTTACCGCCAATATTGAAAAAATGTCCAAAGGCCCTTATAGATCTGACAAATGACAAAGATTTTCGCCATATTGGCTAAAAAATTTGGCTATATTTTTATTTTTTTGGAAAATAAGTTTCTAAATTTCAATTTTAAATTGAAATAACTTTCCCTATGTTGACGTAATTTATTGTTTATAAAGCTCAATATTCGGCCCGAATAATTCGGCAAAAAGCCGACATACCGAATATTCGTATTTTGCCGATAGGCCGAATCCGAATACTTACTAATATATATATATTATATAGTATATATATATAATATATATATATATATATATATATACTATTATATATATATATATATAATATACTATATATATAGAATATATAAATTAAATAATATATATATACGAATATATATATTTATATATTATATATATATATATAGTATATATATATATATATTATACTATATAATATATATATAATAACATAATAATATGGTATATATTATAGGTATATTATATATAGCTATCTATTATATATTAGTATTATATATATATATATATTATATATATATATATACTATATATAATATATATATATATCTAATATATATAATATAATATATATATATATATAATATATTATTAAAATTATTTTATTTTATTTTGAGTTGGTGTACAAGACCCACCACGCCCAAGAGAGAGGTGGCCACAGTGGAATGAATAATAATCAACACCACGGGTGGTTCCGGCTTCATATACATATTTTAAATGTCAAAGAAAAAATTTGGATGTGAAATTGGAAATTATTTTTTTCCCCCCAATTCTAGTAACTCTGATTATACTTTAATTCAAAAAGGCATGTCCCAATTAAAAAAAAAAGGATGTCTGAATGTATAAATAGTCCTAATATTACATGACAAATCATATGTTATAAAGAATATTCAGTTCTTGAAGATAAAAGAAAATAGAGCTCCCGGTAAAGTAGGAGGATTCAGATAAGATGTGGAATAACTTTTGAAGGTGTTTGGACCGATAAATAAGAATATGATATAATATATATTATATATTATATATATTAATATATATACTATTAATATATTATATAATATATATATATAACAATATATATATACTATATATATATTATATATATATATATATATATGTAAATTTGAATGACTCAATTGGAGACTTATTAACTACTTTTAAACCGATATATAGTTTGTCCTTCATATGTATAAATAAAAATAAATCTTCATACTAATCCCTTCGCAGAGAATTTATATGTTACAATAGTTTTGTGGTAAATGAGCTTTAATACGTTCAAATGTGCTACTAAAGTTTTGTTATGCTCTATGAACATGATTCCGAATGTAATTTGCCATTCAACAAACTTAGAAATTTATTTCAGTTATTTTTTTTCATTTGAAGTAAATGAAACGTAAATATTTATTTGATTAAACATTTACTGCGTAGCTAATCTTCAATTTGGATATAAAGACAAAACATCTATAAGACAGCAAACATTCAGTATAACCATTTTAAGGCATGAAAGATAATTTTAAAAGTTAAGCAGATCAAAAAGCTCATGTTAATAAATCCTTAATTTTTTCTCTAACTCATAAAATTTTAGGTTAAATTTTTACACATAGTAAATTTTTAAAATGTTTG
>JABUQX010093738.1:32500-48754 GCA_015478945.1 Trachelipus rathkii | reverse complement strand
CCAATCCTTTTGAAACTGATAGATTCTCTCAACCTACGGATTCATCCAATCACCTTTTTACCTCAAAATTCTGTTCTGTCTGTTCAAGTAATCCACAGGAATTGTCTCCAGTTTCGTTGAGAAAACATTTTATGAACTTGAACTTTGGTCCTGTTGACTGAGAGAACTTGTTATCGTACTTCTTTAGTTTTCCATGGTAATATCACTGCTTTTGTGGGAGATGTATCTTTTATTCTGCAGAATGCTTGACCAAGATGATTTCCTTGGCATGAAGTCGTATAGTTCATTTTATTATCCTTCAACTAAAACAACCAAATCTTTGCTTAATTATGTATGTCCTAGTGGTATATATAACAACTAATCTGTTTCAGAAATTATAATAGTCTTGAAACTGAGAAACCTATTATACTTACAGTTGAAAAAAGATAATCTCCACAACACTAAGAACTCTAATATCTGTCAATTATCTTTCTGGTTTCATTTACTGTCAATTTGCTGAAATGTCAACTCTAACTTTTTTCCTTCCTCTATCCCTTCTCTTGTATCTTTGACGGTAATACCTCTTATCTTAACTTCTGCTAAAGCTGAACTGTTTGCTCAAACCTTTGCCTATAATTTCACTCTGACAGATTCCGGAGCTATTGCTCCTCTCCCTTCTCTCTAACATTAAGGAGGAGGATGGTTCTCAATGTATAACTTTTACAGTCACAAAAATTTGTGCTTCGGAGTTTGCACCATTCCTTGTCAAACTGTTTCGTCTTTGTCTATCAACTTTAACCTTTCCCTCCCCGTGGATGCCTCCCCTCTGTTCTTTCTAAAGTTTTGGAATCTATCCTTAACAGGAAGATTCAGAAACATATTTTAAATCTTATAATCTTATCTCTGATTGCTAGTATAGCTTTTGAAAGCAACGCCCGACCTGTGAGTGGCCTTTCCATCCTCTCTCCGACTCTTGGTCCTCTGCTCTTCCGCATTTCGGTGAATATTTTGCTGTAGCGCTAGACATATCGAGGGCTTTCGATAGAGTCTGGTACAAAGCTTTAATTACTAGACCTACCTCTTTTGATATATATTCTTCTCTCTATAACCTCTTAGCTTCCATTCCAGGCATTCTATGAATAACCATCATTTATCTTTTAAATCTATCAATTGTGGTGTTCTTCAGAATTTTGTTCTATCCCGAACTCTTAATCTATTTTGTATCATGATATATCTGGTACTTCGTCTCCTATCAACTCTAAGGTCGATAACTCCACTCTTAAATGTTCCTTTCAATTCGATCTGCTTAGCAGCAAATAGGTGATGCCAGAAGTGTGGCCTTGGAGTTTTTAATCTCTGATCTTTCTCGTACCTCTAGTTAGGTTAAAGAAAACATGATATGAATCGATCAGTTACTCAATTTTCTCTTTTATATACCTTACATAACCTTCCACACAACTAATATGATTTCTTTCTAAACACACGGACATCTGCTAACTCCTGTTCTTAATTTATTTGCCTATTTCTATTCTCTGCTTTCTTTAAAATAGGTGAACTGTTCTGAGGCGCCTTTGACTTCTCAGGGCCATAGTGCAATCTACTTTTAGGCAGTTGTTCTCTTCATTTATGGAGTATGCATCACACACATACGGGGTGATTATACAGAAATCCTCTCCAAGATACCCTGCTACTCTCACTATCCATCTCCAATCTTCAAGCTGTCCAACTGTTCATCATTCTCCTTATAATATTGATATTACAATGGACAAGGCTCCATTTTTTAGGAAAACTCGTGAGACTAGTCTTTTACGCAGTGTCATATTTCTCTGTCCACTTCTCTGACTCAGATTTAACTGCTGTGCTCAATCTTCCATGTACATATTCTGGTAAAGTCTAGAACACACACTCCTTTTATCAATTTTCAACGTTTTTTTTAGATTTTCACAAATACAAGCGCAGCGTATCGGGTGTGTCGGCCTTTAATTCGACCCGGATTTCCAAATTTTCCAAAGCTCGTGTGAAATTTGGAAGCATTCTGGCATTACCGTTGAAGAATATATATAATATATATTATATATAATATATATATATATATATATATATATATAAATATATATATATATATATAATATATATATATTATATATAATATATATTAAAATATATATATATATAATATATATAATATATATAATATAATATATATATATAATGAACGCTACTCCTTTTAAAAGGACTGTAAGCATAAAAAGACAATGAAAAATTGCACACACTACTCGTGGAACCTGCAGTGTCACGTGTTAGCTACAAGAAGAGAGCGCAAGAGTTTGCCAAAAGCTGCTTTTTTATGGTCAGAAATATTAAATTTTTTTTTAAGGCTCGAGCGACGGGGGACAGAGGGGTACGAAGTCCCTCCGCTCTCCCCGCAGAGCCGAGAGACCATACTCTTTCCATCTTTGAATTTAACTTGGTATTCCTTTAGTTAAAAAAAAATTTTTGTAACTCTGACGCTCTTTCTTGAAATAATCGAAAAAAAATAGATTACATCGCTCGCTCGATATATATCGGTTAACATCCTTTTAAAGGTCAAAGTTCCATATATAATATATAATATAATATATATAATATATATATAAATTTATATATATATATATATATATATATATATTATAATATTATATATATAATATATATATATATATATATGGGGGAAAAAATTCTAACACACTATTCTTGTTAAGTCAAATTATGGAAAAAAATATAATAAAGGTGTGCATTTAATTTGTAATATCTTAAAAGTTAGGAAAAGACAAATACTGTTTGAAATATTCTTCCCCCTCAAATATAACTTTGACCAAATCTCTAAATATGTTTACTTACTTTAACATCTTAATAGTAATTTTCTAAAAGATAAAATTATTAAAAGCCATTAATTTTTTATTATTATTGTACTCTTATTTTGGTGTTATCAATTTTTTAAAAGTGAGTAACTAATATTTTCCACTCATTTATTTACTATCTAAATATGTAATTAGGATATTAGAAAAGGTTAAAAAAAATTAAAAACTATTGTTAGTTGGTTTAAACCTAAAAAGCAAAACCTAGTTTAAACCAAAAGCCATGTTGGTTTAAACCAAATGGTTTAAATCAAGCAACCCTGATTGCATCATATTCATATTTTTTATGTTTCCATTTTTATTAAAGTTGAATTGCACGATTTGCAAAGTCATCTTAAAATACTACTCCTATAGTTATACTTCTAGAATCTAGTTTCAAAAGACTGTAACGGCTACATTTTTTTATATAAGAGTTGCACATATGAAAGTGAAACTCTTGCCATAGCATCGTTGTTGAAATATACATATCTCTGCGGTTTTGCCCGTGGATGGCATTGTATATCGTGAAGCAGGATTTTGTCTTCGGAAAGTGTTAGTGTGTTTTATGCAAGAGATGAGCACGTTGAATGCCTACGGTAGTGACATGCGTTCGTCCAAAGAAGAAGGTAGCAGTTTTTCAGTTTTGACAGCAGCTGTTTTTGGAGACGAATATTATCGTCCTATGAAGAATTATTCTTGGTAATGAGTGTCTGTCAAGGTGTAGTGTTCAGATAATGTAGCAAATTTGATAAAAAAGTGTGAGCGTGAATGACACGCCAATCAACTTTACCATCAACATCAAATCGATCGCTGCGTTGACAAATTTATGAAGGAGAACCACCAACCGCGAAATGGCGGAAACATTGTTCGTGAGTAAGGGAATTGTTAATACCATTTCTAACAACGATTGGGACGTTCTAGTTTGTGAAGGACCACACCCCTTCCTTCCACTTGTGGCAATAGTGTGCCAGGATTTGCTGCGGCCCTCTACCAGTCCCCAATATAGCCTCACCACTCCCAAAGTGACTTCAACATTTTCGGCCTATTCAAAAAAGATGTCAAGACTGCCTATTCGCGAACAGTGCCAACTGACTCGATAGGTCATTATTCACTTGATAATCACGGATTACTGAATACTGATCCCGCATATAACCACGGAAGTTTTTCGATCGGACTTAGTTTATCCACTCATATCTTTATTGTTTCAACGATCTTTATATATGTGATATATATATATTATTATTATTCAGTTATTTTTCTGGCCGTTGACGGAAAGAACACTTGCTTCACTTCATGTATCTCTCACAGTTTAATGTCTCAAAGCTGCTCAAACACTAGGTAAGAAGTGTCACTCTATTCACAATTCAATTCTTCATTGATTAATCACCTCATATGACGAATATAAGTTAGTAGTTCTCTATTTAGTTAAAAGCGAAAGAGTTGCCTTTGCTATTTGGTGTACTATTGATTATCGGTGCAACTCTTAAAGTATATGTAACAGTATATAAGATCTTGCTCGAGTTCCAAATAGTTATCATTCCCCATATTTAGGAAAATATAAGCTGTTGATAATTTATTTTCTATGTACTCTTTCAGCCCATATATTTTAAATATAATAATTTCCATAAATTGAAGTGTAACTTTGACTGTTATTAATAGTCGAACTATGTGATCTTAATTAAAGATAGCTTATCTTATAAATTTAGTATAGAGTGCTCTATTATTTATTATTTTATCTATTTTATTTTTCTCATATATTTAATTATATCTATATTATCTATAAGGATAAAAAAAAATTTTTTCTATATTTAATTATATAAACATTATAATATTATTTATATAATATTATGTATCATTAGATTATTAGTATTATGAATATATTACTTAATTGTATTATTAAATATATAAATAATATATATATTATTATTATAATAAATATACGATATATATAAATATATATAATATATAATATATATTATAAATATACTATATATATATATATAGATTATTTCTAATATATTGTATTTTTAATTAATTTATTTGTAATAGAGCTATTATAATTTAATTTTTATCTCATTAAAATATATAGTTATATATTTAATTTATATAACAATTTTAAGGGTATCACTGATTAGATGATGTCGATAATGATTTAAATTATTATTAAATGTTTCATATTGATTATAATTTTAAATATATTTCAATTTGAATGCAAACTTACATGCTTAGATTATTATTCAAGATATCTCAATGACAATAGATAAACACAATTTTATATTGATATTAATAAGTCAAAAATTAATATAATATTTGTAATTAAAAAACTTCACTATAAATTATTATAAATTATTTTTAAAAAACATAGTCGTTATAAGTAATTATAAATCATTATATGTAACCTATCTGTCAGTCAGTATAATATAACTAAATTTAACACAAAATATATGTGCTAAAGAATTTCTAAAATGCTATATTTGTACTTTGTTAATTAGATATTATTATACTTCACATATGTATTTATTATAATATTTGTTAATCAATCTTAAATAATTCATATGCATATTATAACATGTATTCATTAAAATATAGATCTGAATAATTCCGAATTATAGTTGTATTTCAATAATTCATACACTATTTATAGTATGAATAAAAAACAATAATATATAAAAATTATATACAAATAAAAAATGATATATATTATATATATTGCGGTAGATTAATAATTATAACAATAAGAGATATTAGAAATAAAAAATAAAATAAATTTTTATGACTCAGACTAGGCAGTAGGTGGTCCTCTGATCCACCTTTTTGTTCGAGATAAAGTAGTTGAAATAGTCAAAAAATAAATTTTTATGAAGCGGCTTACCTTGTTCCGCACAATTACAGCCCAAGTTTAAATATCAAATAATATAATTAGTATACAAATAGTAATGTATATATTATATATTATAATTCTTGCTCTTCTTGAAGAAAAATGCATATGAATACTTATATTTTGAAATACTAAAAGAAATGTATTAAACTTACAAGTTTAAACTATTATTTATTTTGTTCGTGATTTAACTTTCGAATACTTTTTCTTTTATTGTTGAAAAATATTGCAAACAGTTACAAAACAACGACAACAACAACATATAGTAAACTACAAACAACAACGACGAAACGACTTAACAACATAACATAAACTCAAATCACTAATATATATAATAACATATACTAACAACAACAACAAACAACAACTAATTACGCAACAAAGCACAACTAAACTATATAATAACAGTCAAACTATAACTAGCATATACAGACAATACGACTACACAACAAACAACAAAACTAACTAATATAATATAATACAACAACAACAACTAAACAAACTAAACTATAATCTTAGACACTCAAATACTCAACAATTACAAATATCAATAACAATCAATCTATAATAAATCAATACAAGTACTCGGAAACAGACTATCCAGGAGGTGGAACAAGGAGTAAGGCGCCAACGGTGAGCACTCCCCCCGAATAGTTCTCTTAGCATCACAAACATAAAATTTATGTTATAATCTAAATATATCATGCGTTATACTAATCAATATTAAACGTGCTAAGAGTGTATAAATATTAAATTTATAATATTAAATTACTCGTATTCTCATTGTACTAAGAACATAATCTATGTAAAGTCAACTATTATGTTATAATTATAACATTAAATTGTACATCTTCGTACACTGTGGAGATAAAAATGACTTAACATATAGATTTTTCAGTCAGAATTTTTGAAAAAATGTAGTAATAGAGACGTTATTCAGAGCATGTGTTATAAATTTTTTTGAAAATTGCAATATCTGTAACAAAGTAATTAACAAGTATTCCAAAAAATTCAGACCAAATTCTACTTCCTATCCTCATACAAAATAACTTATTATTTGCACACACTAATTTTTTTATACATTTGAGTAATAATATGATAATATCAAGCATGAGATGTAGAAGAGTAGGTAATAAATTAATAAGAATATTTACCCTGAACAACATTAAATATACGCTAGCTTGTATGAACGAAATATCATTACTGATCCAATATATTTTATGAAGATAAAAAGTATTGAATAATGATTAACATTAATTACAGGATAGAAACTCGATAAAGTAAATAAATAAAATAGAAGTTTTAAATAGATATGTATTTTTAATGGTTTGCAGCACTACAATAATTATGATGTTTTATTTTTTTCTCAGAATTCCAATCACTACGATAATCACTAACTTGTCTCTGTTCTTTCTATGAAATTATTACACTTCAATTGTGTTCTTTAAACATTTATTATAGAAATTATAATTATACTATACCACGAAAGTATGAGGTCATATTGGTTCAAAGTTATCACTTCTGCGCGGTAGCCCGCCTCTGACTCACACTTATCTCAGCTTCTCTGAAGTCTCGTTTCAGATCGCTCCGTCACGAATTGACATCTTCAGATTGTCTCCGATCTGTTTCTTGGTAGCAAATTGCAATAAAGGTGTATTTTATACAAGATTTTAGCGGATTATAAATTATTAAATTTTGATAGCATTTTAATATATATTATGTTAATTAAGGAGAGCTATTACGTATATTTATTAAACCTCGTGTCTCGTTAATGATACACTTGCGTGCTCTCGCGCTTCTTTTATTTTAGTTCACTATCTTATCGTAATATTTCTTCTCAACGTTACTTATTTCGAGCTTTTTATGCCAGCGTTTGTGCATACTCTTATTACTCGTTATTCAAAATCTTTAGCAGAGATATTTTGATATTATTATTTATTATGTTATTCTTAAAAATATAAACAATAAAAAAAAAAATAAGAAATTGCTAAGATGTGAATTCAGTTTTTAAAACTTTTATTATATACTACAGGTCAGTTGTCTTTAGTATATTATAGTACAACTATATTTGTGTGGTTATAGTTCAATAATATGTTTATTTGTGCTCACTCCATTGCACTGCTGTGCACCGTCTATTACCTCTGACTCGCTAACGCAGTCGTATGTGACTGTCGAAAGAGTGCGTTACCGCAATTATACGTCGTGTATGCCGTATCTAGTTGGTAGTGCGTGGAGTAACTATGTCTCACGCATGGTGGTCGCCGAATTCTCTCTGACGCATTCTTTTAGTCGTGACATTTCAGTTGGCTGAGAGGTGGCGGTTCTCGATCCTCTCAAAAGATATCACAGCGGAGGAGTACAATGATGACCTGAAAGCTCTCTTGATTTTTGCTGGATGGACTATGAGATTATTAAACTTTATTGGGATTTTGATTGTTGCTTAGTTTTCTGCATTTTAATATAGTTGGTGACTGAGTATTTATATAAAAGATATAATGCTCTCCCTCACGCGCCACTCTCGTATAATAATCCTTTCTGTGAATATAAAGGTAATCTTTTGCATTGATAGCTTTTTTAAATATAAAAGTAATTGCTTTCTAGATAATATAGTGTTCGTTATTTATTATTATAGTTCCTGTTTAAATATTTGTGTTGTTGAAATATAGCATAGAAAAAAATTATCGTTTTTCTCATGCTTATAAACTTAATTAATTAAAATTTATAATTATAATGAAATTAAATATTAATTTTAAATATATAAAATTCCTTGTGCAAAACATTTATTCCATTAATAATATAAATTAATAAATATTATATATAATAATAATAAATATAATAATATAATATTATATAATTATAATACAATATAAAAAATATATATAAAATAAGTAATAATATATTACAAATTAAAGAATAAATAAGAAAAAATAACTTGTCATGATTTGAGTAAAGATTTTCATTTTTCTATTATTTAAATTTGTTATATAATTATTATGTATTATTATTATTAATTATATTATTTATATATATATATAATTAATAATAATGTATTATTATATATCAAGACAAAATATCAAAAAGATAAGATCAAGAACACTAAGAACATACATTATGTAGGCAAAAAATCAAATATAGCTTATTAAGCTTTTTAACGCTTCTTTTAATTATTTCTCTCTTTTAATTATTTGCAAAGTATTTTATCAAAATTACACCTATAATTTTTATTTATATTTCAGTAAATGTTAATAAATCCTATCATTTTTATTCACTATTTCAAAAAAAAACTTTTTCTTTCATTTTTGATTACTTTTACAAATATCCAACTCTTTAACAAAGTATTAAAATTCGGCTCATTTTTCATGTTCGTTTTTTTGTACTTTACTTTTGTTATTTATAATCTTTGCAGACCAGTTTTTATAAGACTCTCAACTTTGGGAAAGATATACAAAAAATGGTACAATCACTTGCAATTTCTTTATAGTGAATAATTATGTGCCAGTGAAGGTCTTTCCACTCTTATTGCACTTACTTTTATTTGATTAAATAAAATGATAATATTTGCATTTTCTCCTCCTCTTTCTCTCTCTCTCTCATTTCTCTCTCTCTCTCTCTCTCTCTCTCTACTCTCTCTCTCTCTCCTCTCTCTTTCTCTCTCTACTCTCTCTCTCTCCTCTCTCTCACTCTCTCTCTCTCTCTCTCTCTCACACGTTTCCTCTTCCTTCTCATCATCCAATATTATCCTATTGTAAAAACTTCAGCCGCGAAAACAACTGAAAATGTTAAGTATTTTTAAGCATTGATTTTTACATATTCATGAATTCATGAACATCCACATCTTTATTCAGTTTTTTTAATTCCATATGACAGAACGACATTAAAAAGTTTTTATTAAACATTAAATCAATATTTGTGTCGAACTCGCCACTCACCTGTCTAGGTTTGTATAAACTTGTATATAAGGACGTCTGATCCAAAGAGTTTAATTCCACAGAAAATGATTTATGCTCGATATTTGTTTCAAAATGGATATAAGGCAAAAATACATTACTGATTTAAACATAAAGGTTACTGATTTAAACATAAAGATGTTAAATTAAAATTTTTATTAATATTTCATGTTCATTAATTTATATAATTTATTAACTATTAATCAATTTTTAATAATTAAATAGAATTTCGAAAAGAGTACTTAATATTATATCAAACCCTTATTTAACATGATTTCCTTGGCATTAATTAATATAATTACATAAGCACTAACTAATCATATTAATTTATATTTATAAAAATCTATTCAATATACAAATAAAATTATATTAATAATATTTATTACATTATATGAATGCTTGCGAAATTATATTCATTAATGAAATTATACTAGTTAATTTTCTGATAAATTATATTTATGGATATTTTTGAAATTATATTAATAACGAAATTATTTAATTAATACATAAAAATTTATAAGAATGAAATATTATAATTTTATGTGTAATGTGCCATAAATGGCATTAGTGCCTATATGTACTCGCTGTAAATTGTCACTTTAAATATCGTGCACTTATTATTTGTATAGAATAATTCAAAAATTTCTATATTTTTTATCTTCACCCATACGACTAGTATTACCTTCTAACCCTTCTTTGCAGAATTATTGAATCTCAAATATAGCAGTAGTAATTAACAACGGTTTCAACAATTATTCAGATTAACACATTACTGAATGAATTTAATTTTAAATACGTGACAAGGAGAATAACCTGCATAGGTTCCTTTACTAGTCCATCTATAGATGGTATCTAAAGTTGAAAATGCGATGCTCAGAGAGTATTCTTGGAAATATGTGAAATAAAATTTAATTAAATCTAATAATAATCAATATATAATTATAATATAGAGGTTATACACCTGGTACATAACATGCCTAAAAGGGTTAAGGGTTCAGACTACACTTCCTGTCGGTACTGTGTATTATTGAATAATAAAAATAACAAATAAATTAGCATGATTTTTAAGTGTATATATATAGAATATGTATATTAATGTGTATATATATTTATATATAATACTTAATTTAGCTCATATGAAATAATTTAATATTAACCCAAGTGTTTAACACTTGACCCGTGTAAGTGTGAGCGGTGAGAGCCTATAGTCATGGAGGTTAGATAGTCAAACGACATGCTTTACACTCATTTTGTCGAGAATATGCACAATAGTTTATGTGCACTCAAGAGGAAAAACGCTCTAGTTCAGGTTCCTTTTATAGTGTGAAGTAGCATGCCAGGTATATAGGAGTATTTAATCAATTTAAAGCACAGAGCGATATCTCATCCTCTTGACATAACCATCCATACATTTCTCTGCCTCTCTTCTCTACTCTTGTTCAACGTGTCTTACTCATACTCTACTCTGGGATCCTTCTCGCTAAACCTCTCCTTCTCTCTCTCTCTACTCTCATTCTCTTCTTTACTCTTTCTCTCTCATATATACAACATGCAACCCATCAATCTATAATGTAAATAAATAGATAAATAAAATATATATTAATACTAATAAGATAATATATATTAATTATGTATAATATTATATATAAAGTATAGATATATATAATAAATATTAAATATTAATAATAATATAATATATATATATATATATTATGATAGTTTATAAAAATATAATATAATTTTTCAATATATTTATAAAATAAAATATAAAAATATAAATAATTTGTTATTATTTTAATAATATTTTTTTAATAATTTAAATTTTATATATTATTATATTATTATATTTATTATTATTAGTATTATTATTAATTATATTATTAATTATTATTATAATTAATTATTTTATTTATATATTTTATTATTAATTATTATTATTATTATTATTATTATTATTATATTATTATTATTTAATTTTATATATTACCGTTGTTGTTATGTCCATTAAGTATTAGCACATATTTTTAGCTGTTAAATTAAATTTAGCAGCTCGAAGGATGTGAACCATATTTTGATTCTCTTAGTATAGAAGAACATTGTCAGTGAATATGTTTTAACCCTACTTTTCAAATTTTCTTGCTTTTAATTTAAAAAGGTTCAAAACCGTACATCTAAATTTGTTATCACCAGGAGTATATAAGTATCACTATGGTGCTGATATTTACATTCAGATCTTTGTGGCAGCCAATTACGATCATCCCGCACTCTATTGCGGCATGTATAACTCGCTATTCCTATATACTATCATAATCATTCACTCTATAATGGAGTGTTCAAATTTTAAAATTTTAGATTTATTCTTGAACATGAGCCGGATCTCCATTTGTTGGAATCTTATATATATATATATATGGCACCACAAACCAGAATGATTAAATGAAAATTGCATTCTGATTAAATAATCATTAATTTTGAAGCCTGAGATTATCGCTACATATATTTATAACTAATGCTTTTGTGTCTGAATATTAGTTATATATATTTTAATAATATTATATATTTACATTATATAATTTTATTTAATATTCTAAATTATTTCAAAAATTTTTTAAGTTATATAATATTTTTATTTATCATTTCATAACCTTTTTAGCCTTATGAGACGATGGCGTAGTGACTAAGAGTAAAGTGATTTGGTAAATCGATCACGCACGTAATTATACAGTTAAGTCGATGCCAATAGATTACTGTTAGCTCAGGTTAGAAAACTCGGTCTCTAAGTGTTTTGTTTTTGGGCAACTTTGAAGGCTGTGTGAGTGAGGGTTATATAATCGTTCATATTTTCTCATGTGTTTTACATTATAATATTTTCACAGGGTTTCCATTGACCAGTCTTGAGATTACTCTCTCATATTTCTAATTAGGCCATCTGCGTTGCTCGGATTCATTCTTACCATTAGCTCATATATATATATATACGATTTCGTTCATCGATCCTTATCTGTAGCATTCCGCATTACCAAACGTTTTACTCACTATTTGCTCTCAAGTTGCATCCTGCCCTACCGATGTATCAAGTTCCTCATCGAGTAAGTATGGCTTATCTTAGATTAATCAATGACGTCACGTAATTGAGGAATTTCGATTAATTAAAGCCAGTATTTTTTAAAATTTATTATTATATTATTATTTTTTTAGTTTTACTTTTTCATTTTAACTTTTCTTTTTACTTTTTTTTATTTATTTCCATACTTTTTTAATAATTACTTTTTTTTTAACTTTATATTTACTTTCGTTTACGTTTTTAAAAATATTATTATATTATATTTTTATATTTTTTTATTTTTCTTATGTTTTTTTTTTATTATAATGTATTTTGGCCTTTTACGTAAGTGTTGGGGACAAGCCCAATAATGGTCGACAGAAAAATGTAGTTACGACGTGTCATATCGTCTTGTGTTTTGGAGATCGTGTGCTATGTGATATAAATCTTTTTTTAGAGTTAATATATTCATTGCTTTAAAATATATCTTAGTGTCGCAACAAGCCTTTTAGTGATCGCATTCTCCCGATGTCTGAATTTAGGAGTTGATATCTCTCTAAATATTAGCTTTTTGGATTTTTTATTTTTGTTGACTCTCTAGTTTCAACGAGCTGCTCAGTTAGTCCACCAACCAGAAGAATGCATTTGCATGAGCCCACTATAGGAAATTGTGTTTCCAGGCACCCTTCTATGGATTTAAAAAATAAGTACGAGTTTCAAAGCAATTGATACAAGCTAGCAGAACTTTAGACGCGAGACTTGACATTAACATTTTGCATCTTAGTTGAGTGTGATGTGTCATTTTATTAGGGGATTCACACTCGTTTATTCACTCGGTTGACTTGCTTATTAAAGATAGAGCAACTTTATATAGGTTTTATATATGATGTCTAACTGTCCAAACTTGTTTGTAATGATCTGCTCTCGGATCCTGTAACACTCATAATATCGTAGCAAGAGAATTTTCATCTCACCTGTCTTATTATTTTACACTTCATTCTAGTCGCAAACACTCTTGTGCCAAGTGTGATCTCGCTGGCTGATAGCTGTGAAGCTCTGGGTCTCTGGGTAGGGCCACTTTCAATTCTTATATCTCAAAGGGACACACTCTCACAGGCATGAATACTGCCGTCAGGTACAGTCACTAACTTGTTCTCTCCAGCAATAGTCCTGGCACACCTTCTAGGGGATGAAATGGTGGGTTTGTGCTAGCTTATAATTATATATAACATCATAATTAAGCATTATCATTATATTAATATTAATAATAAACATTTTTAGTTATCTGGTAGAAGTTATATATATTATATATATATAGATATATATTTATACCATAATCCAACTATCGATATACTCAGTACTTATGGACTTTAAAATAATTCATACTATTATATGTTTACGGCCGTACTTCTACTCATAATTATTGTCATTGGAGTTTATGCACTTAACTACACCCTTAAATCCGAACAGATTTTCACGTCCTTTTTGACCATCTTTATTTACTTAATTTTCATTTACATGTGAATTTAATTTGATTTATAATATACTTACCAATCCAAATGCCTCAGTTACTTCCACTCTTTCTTATTTTAGGGATAGATTTCATAACAGCTACACTAACACTGTAGATGGCTGATGAGTACTTCTCATTTCTTAATGCATAGTGGGTTCCAGAGGAAAGGTGACCAAATTACTATTGATCATATGATTACTTATACTCAACAGACTTTTATGAGGAGCATTAGGAATTATAATTTAAAGGATTACCTGCCACAATTATCCCTAGATTTTACTTACTATACAATTCTATTGATTACAAAAGCTTGACTTATTTTTCACACACACTCCTTCTCGATGTAATAGATACACTTCATTTGTCTCTATAATCAGGATAAATCATCAGACCAACATTCATTCACGTTGCTATCTTTAATTATAATACTTTCTTTCATCCTCATGTATGCATTTCAACCAATGCCTTAAGTCGTTAAACTATCTGCCCTAATTTAAATTATCGTGAACTTAATATTTGAGGGTGGACATTGCTGTATCATTCTATATTTAACTATATATAACTATTATTCTTGTGAATGAATAATCCTATATTTGAACTCGGAGATTACTACATTCGATGGTACGCTAAAAAGTAGGGTCCGGAATCACTAATGTCGATATGAGTTCAAAGTTCTTTCTTAATCATTCACCTATTTCCCATCTATTTCTCTCCAAAAATCTTCATCAGTCTGTTCTCGTACTACATCCAGAAGAGAGAGAGAGAGAGAGAGAGTCAGGATGAAGAGAGAGAGAGTGAATGAAGATGAGAGGTGAGAGAAGAGAGTAGAAATATTTCATTACGTGCCTTATCGGCATGGAAAAATCCATAGTTTTTCTACCTATCACTTCATTTACTAATTTTTCACTTCTGCTCAAAAATCTTTTCAGCGATATCATTTTCAGTGAGACTATTAGCACTCACTTTATTTTACTAAATGAAATAATATGCCAGTTCCTTTGTTTCCTGGTAGAATTATAAAAATTTCTGGTGTTTTGTATTAAAAAGCTTATTTATATTATATCACGAACGTTTGCAATTCTGTTATTCTTTATTTCACGATTCAGCATTCATGGGCCCAATAGGGGTCATTTCCTATAGCATAAACACAGCAACGATAGGAAATAGAGACAATCTCTTTCATTTTTTTTAAATATTAATATCGTTTTTAAGAGACGATTTAGTGCATCTCTCCTCCAATCCTACTCTTACTCAGGTGTTCCATTAGTCTATATTACTCAGTGATTTAACATAATGAATCAGGGCATGATATAGCATCCTAGATCTTATGAATGTCATGTTTGTAGACTAGTTATGTCTGAATGACATTTGATTTCTGAGAGCGATTAATGTAGTGATTGAGTCTGTAATTATCATGTACCTATTTATTACATTGTTCAGCTCTATAAGTGCTCGTTATATGCCTTAAAACATACTAAATGTATTTTTTTTTAACATTATTTCGTATATAGCTGGAAGCTTTGTACATTATATATATTATATAATGTGTAATGTTGATGTATGATATTTAATGTTTGATATATTGTATTAAAAAGATCTACTATTGTAGAGCTTCTTCTTTATTACTGTTAAAATCTTTTTAAAACTCACCTTATAACTCTCATTTCCTTATTGTGAATTACAACTTTAGTCTACATTACTCCTATTACTTTATATCAGATCATCTCACTATGATATGACCTTTTAGTTAATCTCGAAGATAACTCGATGACTTATATATACTTTTCTCATATATTATATATATCTCTTACTATTTATATTTATTATTGCTTCTTGCTCTTATCAGGGTAATATGGGAGTCTTTAGTTATTGGTGCATAGCTTTGGAAATATACATTCAAAGCGTATCGACTTCGGTATGGCACTCTTGAGTCACTAGACTACCAACTCTGAAGCGCCATTTCACTTATATGTAACTGATCCTTCTCTTACTTTTATGCCTTAACTCTTGTTAAGCTT
>JABUQX010093738.1:20000-25000 GCA_015478945.1 Trachelipus rathkii | reverse complement strand
ACGTAAGTTGTTATTGTTTTCTTCTTAAAGCGAATAAGGCCGTTTCTGTTGAAAATTTGATTCTAAACCATGTTGTCTGTCGTCTAAGGATATATAATTTTTACAATATCTAAAGTCCATACTCCAAGCAACTTTAAGAAAAACGGAACAAATCATGATAGGTCTATAGTTGTTTTAATCTGTCCAATCTCCATAATTATCTTTTATGATCGGAGTTATAACCTCTTTAAGCAAATCTAGATGGATATAATCATAGATAATACATGCATTCATAAACTTAGTTAAAATATTATCTAATTTTATTGAAACAAATTTTAAATGATAAAGATGTATTTCATCAGGACTAGTGTAGGTTATATATTTTATTAATGTAATTATTAACACTTTGGAGAGCTACAAACTCAAATTATTCAGGAAGAAAGATTTATAATTAAAACATGCAAGCTATCAATATTCGATCTGCATAAAATCGGTATCATAATTTTCGCAAATCAACCTCACCATTTTTCCGCTATTTCTTTTTCATCTGTTTCTGCCATCTATTTTATGATACAACTTTTTTAGATTTGTTTTCTCTATTAATTTGATTTCAAAACTATGTAAAGGCGTTTTGTGATATAAAACTATAAATAAATTATTCATTTCTGATTACATTTTCATTAGTTTTACATTGTTTTAGCAGTGCAAACTTAAAATTAGCACGTGTTATACACATATTATTAAATTCTTCACCATCTCGTTTCTTCCCATTAGTTTTCCATTCCTTGAATCTTAAATTCGCTTCCTTATGTAGTTTATTTAGATTTTCATCACAACTCGGTATATCTTTTTTTAACTTTTTAAAATCTACAGAAAAATATTTATTTGCTATTTGTAGAATTTCACATATATCTTTATACCAGAAATTTAATAAATCTAAGTGTTTCTTTTCTTTGCAATTATAATTATTGCAATAGGAAACCTCATTTTTCATAAAATTATAATTGTCACACAAACAGTCAATATTAGTAGCATATTCATTCAATTCTTTAAGCGTAAGTTTATTCCAGTATACGAATTTAGTATCTGTTACTTTGTTATTAGAGAAATGAATACTTCACTTACTTTAAAACAACATGTTAAAGGAAAGTGGTCATATAAGCATAGATTATACAATATCTCAATATTAGTGAACATATCTTTTAGATTTCTTGAACAAATCACATGGTCAAGCCATGATGTAGTATTATGAACAAGAGAAAGATAAGTAACTTATGAAACTTTGCGCGATGAACTATAATATTTTTAATCAACAAAAGTCAATATGAATTATTAAATTATCACATATAAAGTTCCTTTAATTTATATTACCAAAAGTACTATTACTTTGATTTACTAATTATAGTAAATCAGTAAGATTAAATAATTACTAACCAACATATTAATTTAGAGATTCTATTATAATGATTTATAATATAGTTTTTATATTTAAATTTTAATGCTATATAAAATGCTATGTGATAATAATAAATAAATTCTAAATAATTAATTACATTATATATAAATTATAATATATAAATTAATATATATTTGTTTATAAAATAAGGTCAGAAATTTTAATTACATTTAAAATATTTTAATTAATTTTATGAAGATTCAATATTTAAAACGATTATATAAATACCAATCTATAGTTTAATCTAATTTATTAATATGCTAACACTGCTAGAGTTATTACTCAATAATCTTTGATAAGAGTGATATTGTTGATTCATTTAATTAATATATCATCAATACCTTTATTTAAGGTTCTACCTCACTCAGTGTATATATATATTATTATTATGTATGTATAATATTTATTTGTATTCCAGAACATGTGAAAATGGAATTCACATTATATCCGATTCTTTCTGAATAATGTTAATTTATAATTAATGATGTTATTTAAAATATCTTTATACCATTTAGACTCAATTAATTCTTATGTAATAATAGATAGTATATATGAGTATATTAAGCATATAGTTTCCTGATTAATAGTATTACTAATATTATTCTTTAATTTATGTAGTTACAGTATGAATATATAACATCATATTTAAACAATATTATATAAGTCATAATTTAGTTTAATTGTCATAATTCTTTTTACTGTTTGTATAAAAATTTTCTGACCCTTTATTCATTATTCCCGCATAGGCCAGAAGTTATCTATCATTTAATAAGTCATTTTTAGCATTTATAAGTTCATTGCAATCACTATGATAATTTGTTTAAACATGAATTGTAGTAAGTATTGGAGATTTCATGTGAATACTAGATAAATTTCAACTCACTATTCAGATATAGATTATATTACTCAGCATATTCTATGTCTCAAAGTTTTCTTTTAGTATATATATAAATTCTTCTAAAGTGTTAAATTAATTTTGACACTATTAAATCACATTACTTATGCTCATATAATAATATTTACTAATATAACCTTATTTGACTACTATATCTCTTCATACAGGTTTGAGGAAATTCAATTATTTTAGGTGGCGTTCGAAATTTTTTTGAAGCTTACCTATCTAAATTAATTTGTTGCTCTCTTAGCAGTCATCATTTCATCCACCTCAGAAGACGCTTTACTGATCCTAACTCTGCATAGGTTACCGTAAATCGTTAATTATCCACTCTTTTTATTTATTTAATCTCGAAAAAGTGGATAAATTGTTACAGGTTCTTCTACTATATAGTTGGACTCTTTGGCTTCAATCTACGTATGTCTGATTTACAGCAAAATTGTTTTGATCATAGTGTTGTTCAAATAGTTAATATTAAATCTCAATCTGATCGCAATTGATTGCTTCAATAATGACCCAAGCACATGCAAAGTCTAGTAATATAAGTAAGATTTGGCATCTCTCTACGCAGATATCTCAAATCTGTTTTAGGATATTTTTCTTTATTGACACAGCACTCTAAATAGCTTTATTGTACAGTGGTGCGCAGAAATCACGAGAATTAAAGATTCTGTTTTTTCATGTAATTAAAGACGAAAATTCTTGAGAATGTTAGAAATACACTATTACTCTCCAGACATTATTATTACATCTTTTCAATTCTAATGCATATTTTAATCTCAAATACTAATGAATTCACGAGCTTATTAATATTGAAAGAATAGCTTCTTCAGATTCAATGCTTAAATCCATAGAATTATAAGAAGAATAAGATAAGTAATAGAATAATAATAATGAAATCAATATATAATAATAATAATAATCTTAGAAACATTTTTAGAATTAAATAAATTGATATAAATTTACATATGCATTTATAATGGATGCTCATTAACATATTTGCACAGTCAAGATACATTATTTTTATTGAAAGGACAAATTATCAATTTACAAATTACAAATTTACAAAAATACATTTATAATACATAATACACATATCTCTCAATACTCATGGACAATACGCTTATTACAATCTTACAATTACATTATATCATTTTTAATTTCAAATAGGTTCTCTTTAATACTAACCATATCAAATGATTACAGTATCGAAATACAAATATGTAGATTATATATATGATTTATATTTATATCTTATTAATTATTAATTTGATATTTTTATAATTAAGTTATATTAAATTTTTCCTCTCTTAGTATATATAATGTGACGTTCATCAATAAATTGATAATTCTCCAATCACATTAATAATAAATTATATCTTATAAAAACTAATATCTATATGACATTTTTTTGTGCGGATAGTAATATTCTTATAATGTATTTTGACTCTATCATGCACCATACTAAATAATTTAAGTGACAAAAGCTTTTAATCTAATTTTAATGTTTAGTAAATATAATGAATCAATGATCATCAAAAAATATCCTGCTATGACATATTATCTATACATGTATAATCTATAATCAATAATTTATTAATCTAGATATAATTATCCTCTTCTCCATTTTAATATTCTTCTTACTAATTCATTAATAGTTCGAATATGTCATCTAATGTTATTAAGAATCTACTACTTAATATGATATAATATTTTAAAATGCCCTATAATACTACAAATTAAAATGCCATGTCAGATGTTAAATTATACAATTATAATTACATTGATAAATATAATTTAAAATTTAGGATATATTCATTTATAAATTAATTATACTACATACTAAAGCTTATTTAGTTCAAACAATTATATTTTTATAACATATGTATAATATAAAATGTTAATAATATATGCAATTTTCCTTAATTAAATAATTTATTAACGATCAATTAAATTACTATAATAATTATTATAATAATAAAAAGTCAATATATTAGATTAAATAATAAAATAATAATTATATATATAAATTACACTAAATAAAGTCATAT
Organism: Trachelipus rathkii; assembly: GCA_015478945.1. Taxonomy (NCBI): domain Eukaryota; kingdom Metazoa; phylum Arthropoda; class Malacostraca; order Isopoda; family Trachelipodidae; genus Trachelipus; species Trachelipus rathkii. The sequence continues at coordinate 20,619 of JABUQX010093738.1, read as the reverse complement.
AATACTCAAATTTAATGAACCTAAAATAGACTAGAAAATTATAAACTCAGTCAAATAATTTAGGTTTATCTCCATATAATAATTTCTATATAAGAGATACTTGTCATTAAATTATAATAAGAGAATAATAGAAAATTAACTATATAAAAATACTAACGAATAATAAAAAAATGAGATATAGGTCATGTTATAAGTATTATGACACATAACCAACATATAGTTGTAGCTGATTCAATTAGAACGATAGAATAGATAGATAGGTATCATATAGTTATTAGAGTGAGCATAGATAGGATGTAAATAAATAAATAGACTATAGAGGTTGAGCCGCCTAAGTATTACGTTTTATACATTGTGATAAGTGCATATGAGTGGATATGTTAATTATGATCTATAGAATGAGCGTTATTGCGTAACTCACCATAGAGTGAGTTTCTAATGATTCTCAGTAGACTTAGGTATCATTCGCTAGACTATGACTTCTGTTGCCAGAATCTAACAGTATTATAACATGTACATCAGTATATCGAAATAGATAAGATGTTTAAAGAACCTAGATAGATAGATATATACGATAATTGATATAACACTCGACGATGCGAGTATGAAGGACATACGA
>JABUQX010093738.1:0-15000 GCA_015478945.1 Trachelipus rathkii | reverse complement strand
GAGTTTAAACTACGCTTGAAACGTTCTTTTTGGGAACATGGATGCTTAGTGGATAAAGTCGCGGTATTTACTCAGTCAAAGCGTAGTTACATGTCGAACCAGCTGATACGGTAATAATCCTCTTGACTCAAATAAGTTAGTCAATAACCATTTTTCTCGAATTTGACATCTCAAACTTGTCAACTATAACTCTGAACCCTTCGTTTATTAAAAATGTGAGAGAAACTGAAATGGGTAGCGAGACAAATTAAAAAATTAGAAATTGGAAAATGGATCAGTCCAAAGTCGTAGTAGAGTCAATGTTTTCTAGTGATGATGCTAAACCTTATGAATTACAAACAAATGTATTAGTTCACAAACAATAAATGTTGAGTTTAAAATCAAAATTTCCCTGACAAATCTGCAAAATTTCGCCTGACCAGCGGTTCGTTATTTTTGGTAATAAAATATCTATTAATATATTATTGGCATGCCTATTTACTCATTCATACATAATTATTGAAAACTCACTATTAAATTTTATCATCAATGGGATAATTAAAAAAATATTTTTTTTTAGTAATCAGACTATACCTACATAGCCGTCCAAAGCACTCTTTTTTATTTTTTCAAAAAACAGTTATTTATACAAAAAGAAAATAATAAAGCTTACATTAATATCTAGGTGAATATGACATTCAACACCATCTAAAATTTCCTAATGTGCAAAGATGATTACTTTTTCTTCTTTAAATTTTGAATTTTTGATTTTATCGCGGGCTCTTCTTTAAGCCTCAAGTTTATACATCTTTCTCTGTTATTAATATATTGATTCTCATGAATAGACTTTCTCTTCAACCTTTACTTCTCTTCTTTTTCTTTCTGGGGTGAATCCTTTGAATTTCTTCATATCTCATGGCACTCTTTAATTTGTCAACATTGTTTTGATGAATAGGAACTTTAATGAATACTTTCAGAATCTTATACGACAATTGTCATTGGTTCTTGAGAATCAAGAACTATGTTCTTTCAGCATTCTCCACTAAAATTGCTCAATTTATAAGAAAACCCTCCTTCCAAATGATTAAAGAAAAATATCAGTCTAAATTTAATAATTGCACAATTACCTCGATAACAAAATTGATTCCAGGTCTATAGGAAGAATTAAATAACTCATCAAGTCGCTCTAAAGGACAACCACAAATATTTTTAATTAATTCAACGGTAAAATGAACTCACTGCAAGTAAGAGTATATGCCTTTTTCATTTCAACAACATAATTCCTGATTCAGTATTGGGTACAAACTGCCTCATAGCAAAATGAAATCTTGTTTCCTTCGGCTGATGAAAAACTATACAGGGATCCAGATGAATAGCATTGGAGCAGCTTGTACCAGAGGTATCTTTCTAAACTTTCTGTAATTTTGATTGGCACAGTCTGGCATCAAGTTGTCATGATAAAACTAATGCAAAAAGTTAGTTTTTTTTAGCAGGCATTTTCACTGGCTAACGAAACTCTTCATAGATTAAATAACGCAGACATGTATCGTGAACAGAATAACCAAGGTTCAGTTTGACTCAACCACTGGTCCGTTAAAGTTAAGCTTTTTGCTTTGAAGTCATTTATAAAATAAATAATAAATACCTTCAAACTGCACAAAAATTATATTTCGGTCAAAACTAAAAATAACACGGTAATTATTTCCAATAACTGCCTCTAAAACATATAAAAAAAACAGCATAGACTCTAAAAAAATATAATGAAGAAAAAAAAAATATTTGTCGCTCTCTTTAGAAAAAAAGTTTCAGCATCTCAAAGTTTAGAATTTAATAGACCTTTCAATATTGATCGATCCAGTTAGGTCTCATTCAAGGGCCCTCTAAGTCATTTAATATAAGTTGTTAGGTATACATTCATGAGAAAACTATTAAATTAACAATCTTATCATAACCTGACTAGGATTTCCCAAAACGAAGCACTAAGCCATTCAATGGTATTATAAAGAAAGTCACTGAAATTACCACTTTTCAGAGCTGAACTTTTTTCTAACTAGACGGGCGGGATTTTGGTTCACTATTGCTCATTATTATTTTTTTAGAGTAAGTCCTGTGATTTCAAAAAAAAAAAAAGCTTTTCTTTTTTTTTAATAACACATCTATAGGGTTTTTACAACTTTGAGCTGTAACTTTTTTCTAAGAGACTGACAAATAAATTTTTTTATTCTTATTACATTGATTTATTAAACTGTATTTTTAATAAAAAAATCTGTTTAGAGGCAGTTTTGGAAATAATTACCAAAAACACCTCAAAAAGTATAATCCCTAAAAAGAAAAATATAAACGATTATCTCATAAGTCATACAGTCTAAAAAAACACATCATATACATTCACCTTCATTCGAAGATGAAACTTGGAACAACTTCTATCGAACAGAATAGGAAGAATATTAGGTAAAGTGAACTAAAAAATAGAAAGAAATCATGGATACGAAGTAGATTATTAATGTCATTACCTCGCCAGTGCCTTCATTCACTTATCAAAATACATCTCTTATTCACAATATACTCAGAGAAAAAAAATATATTCAAAAATATTATATTCATGCACATATCTCAATATTTGAAATTTTAAAATCCCTGACTTCAGATTTTTGGATAATTACCTGAATTTCAGCATATTAAAAACGTTCTGATTTCCGTACCTATTTTTTTTCCTGACTTTCCCTGACTTTCCCTACTTTCCAAAGTTGAAACCGTATATAATAAAAAATAAATAGTGTTGAGTTGAATCCAATCATATTTTGCATAATGGTTAGAAATAAATAGTTTATTATTATTAATTATAATTATTATTATCATTATATATTTATTATTATACTTAATTATTATTATTATTATATTATTATATTATAATTAATTATTATAGTCATTTATATTATTATTATTATTATATATTATTATTATATATTATGCTATTAATTATTATTATATTATTATTAATTATTAGATATCTACAAGCAATCACTGAATGGCATCCACTTGAAAAGAATTAATTGCATTCAACCATTAAATTTCAATGCAATGAATCTGGCGGAAGGATAAGAAATGAATAACCTTTAATTTTAAGTCAAACCCTCAAAAATCTAGGCTATTATATACTATTAATATATATAAATATATATATTAGTAAAAATATTATATATAATATATATATATATATATAGATATATATATATATATATATATATATAATATAATAATATACTATATATATATAACGGATATATATATATAAACTATAGTAGTATATAATATATATATATATTATAAATAATATATGAATACTATAATTATATATATAGTAATAATTATTTTATAGTATATAATATAATATAAAATTAATATAGTATAATATATATTATAAAAATTATATATATATATAATATATAAATATAATAATAATATTATATATATAATATATAGTTTATATATTATATATATTTTTTTTTATTTTTACAAATTCGCTTTCCTCACAGGCATAGCCCTATTCAAGAGGGGAACTTCGTAGTAATTTCTACTTAGGTCGAACTAGATTCGAACCCGCGCGTACAATGCGACTCCGCGCTCTAGGTACCTGGTTGTGCATATAATATATATAGTTTATAGTAATATTATTATATATATATATATCTATATATACTATATAATATATAAATTAATATTATATATTAATATATATATTATAATATATATAATATAGATATAATAATATATAATAATATATATTATAGTACACCCTCAATACAGCTTACTCGCTTAACGGGGGTCGGTTCTCGCAATAAGAGGCTTTTAACTACTCATGTTTCGAGAATACACGCACGAACGAACAGACTCTATCGGGGGCCAAACTGCTGGCAGAAATGCGATACTGGCGTCAGTCTGGTTACGTCTTCGTGCGTTCGGCATCCTTATCTCGCTTATTTTCCAACTATTATACTGTATAATGTAAATTTATAAGTTAAAGGTTTGAAATATCGTCAAAATAATGGCTGTCAAACAAATGAGCATCTATATGATAGCAAGTTCTACTGAGAAGAAAGGCACACTAACAACAGCTTCTTTTGTTGCATCTTCAATATAGCACCAATCACATACTGCACTGAAACTTATTTCCTTCCATCAACTTCAGATTCTACACCAACTAGCAAAGACAGCTTTTTGTAGATTCAGATGATGAAGTTTCGCCAACATCCATTGTATGGAGGACAGATTGCACCTCTCAAAATAAAATCTGTATTTAAAAATTATATTTCTATTCTTTTCAAATTTAAATCATTGCTGTATTACTATATATATTAAAGGTAAACTATGTAAATTCCTTTCAATCATTGATTTATAGTTATGGTATTGCACACTATTCAATCAAACATAGCATAATTTTTGCTTGCAGGTACCCGGCGAGCAACAAAAAAAGCTTATTCACTTATCGCAGTTTTCACAGTTAATGGCGAGTCCTCCAATTACGCGTTCATTTGCGAAGGCTATGTATATATAATAAGTATATAATATATATTTTATAGTAATATAATTAATATAATATATATAATTATATATATATATAATAGTTATAGTATATTATATATATATATAGTATATAATATATATAATTATAATTATAGACATAACTATGTTCTGTGCTGCATAGAATGGGGACTAAAGGACCAGGTGGTATTGAATGGCTACCGACCTACCACATCTCTGCCAGAAAATGCCTAAAGCATACCTTCAGGAAGCTCGGCTGATCGCGTCTGCAACCTTCAGTGGAAATTGTATGAACGTACTGGTAACAGTGGAAGTACAGCGTAAAAAATTTTAAGGAGAAAGGAGGACGTGAAGGATTATTAGAAAGGGAATATTTGATTTTTCTCTGTGCTGTGAAAAAAGTGAAAGTGGCTTGAAGATAGGATTGGTAAATTTTTGCTGGAGTGGAGAATGAGAGGGGAAGGAAGAGTGTATTTCGATAGGGACTGTGCACAGAGCTAGGTGTTTGTTTGTTCGAGTACAAATTCTAATGTTAAATTTAAGTTGAAAAAGGTCAAGTAATGTTTTATGTAACATAGTCACCTGTGTAAATTTGAGAATGGCAATTTCTGAATAATCTAATGTTGGATGGTGAGTGTGAGCTTCAATGATGGGATACCTAAGTTGAACGGTATTCAAAAACTGGAATGGGAATAACCAGGTGACTTGTATGGAGAAAATGAGAAGGTAGTAAGTGATTGAACTGTGAAGACAAGTATGTTTAATTAAGATACTTTCTTTTATAACACAAGAGTATCATAATATCACTAAGTTGGAAGGTGATGATGGTATCAAAGTGGAAAAAGTATGCACTGATTTTGTGCTGTGAAGAAAGGAATTTGATGATTTAAATCAGGAGGTATGGGGATGGGATTAATCAATATTATTAAGTAAATTAAATAAGTGGGCTTGGGGAGAGAGAAGAAAAGTGTGAAGAATAGGGAAGTGAAAGCAATGAACAAGGTAATGAAGGAAAAATATTAAAGAATTCCCTCAAATAAATAATTGAATTTTAAGAAGTAACTGAACAAATCGGGATACAAATGAAGGAAGCTTTTGGTTATATGCAAGAGAGTATGGAATTGAAAAAGTAAAAGTAAGAATTCACAGTGGAGTGTGAATAATAGTGATCAAATGGTTAAAAGGAAAAAAGGGAGTGGTTAAGGGTGTAAAATAGCATGAGATCCAAAGAAGGTGCGGAATTATAATAATGGAAAAGAAAACTAAAAGTGCATGTGTATGAGAAAAAGAGGTAAATAACAGTTTGGAAGGGAGATGAATGGGGATTACAAGGAGTAGGAAACTTTGGGAAGAATTGAAGGTTAAGAATAGTAAGGGAATCTGCATAGAATACAGAATGGGATGTTTCATAACTGAATGGAATTGAGGAAAGTGGAGGAACACTTCAAAATCTAAATAAATTGGCAATAATAATTGTGGTTAATGCACATAGAATAGTATTTGGGGTGGATAGGTGATGGGTATAGAGAAAGTTGAAGAATGTAAAATCTGCCCTCAAGATGAATACTGGTGGAAAATGAACAAGAATGAGGCGAGATGTGATGAAGGATTGAATTGCGAAACAAAGCCGTTTTATGGATATAATATAGGAGGATGAGGAAGTATAATAGTACCTTATATATAGGGCAAGAGGGATAAGCTGGAATTTAAGAGCAATATTTATTGAGTGTTATACTTGGAAGATATAATAACTGGTAATTGGTTAAAGACTACACTTTGAGACTGGAAACTGATTGTGTAAGAACAAGGTGCCTTTAGAATCTTGGAGATGCAGATGAATCTAAATTGAAGAGTTGGAAGGAAGAAAATAAAAAATAACGAAATTGTATTTAGTTTTTTTTATGATTGCATCTTGTGCATGAAGGATTAATGTGTTAAGGTTTAGTGATTTGTGTGTTGTGGCTCTGAAGAATGGAAAGTATGTATATGAAATTGTAAGAATAAATGGAGTTAAAGTGATTGGGGTTTAATATTAATACCCGATAGGCGATGTATATGCTCTCTGATTATCAATTTAACTATGAATGGGATAGACAGATTAGATGTAGGTGAAAGGAAGGTCTAGAAAGGGGAACGGAAGAAGGAGAAAAGGATGATATACTATAGATCAAGCTGATTGGTTGTGGTCAACGGGAATCTAAAGAAGTTGAGAGATTGGTAGACGTGGCAGGGGTGTGAAAAAGGATGTTAAAGTAAAATATAGAATAAAGTAAGGATATCTTAGGAATGAAAAGTCGTGATTCATTAAGTTTAATGGAGGCAACGAACAAGTGGCTGAGATAAATAGTTATGGATATATAAATATAACTATATTTCAAAGTTACCGAATCCGGTCCGGGCCGAATTCCGACGGGGAATTGACAATTTTTTTCCGGTTCCGGTTCGGCGGAATTTGAAGATTCCGGAGAACCAGAAATTAACTATTCTACTTCTGTAAAAATCTTGATGAAGGGATGTATTTACATAACCATTAGCCCATCTTTAACAAAAAATAATAGACTCGTGTAGCATCTACAATGTATTACATATCTACATATTATTTAAATAAAGTTTTACCAGTATAAATATGATTTATAAGATATCTCAATAAATTCAAAATTAAATTTCCAAAAATTACTATATATTATAATAATATATATAATATATATAATTATATAATATAATATAATATATAATATAAAAAGAATATTATATATATATATAAAATAATATATCATATATACAATTAATGATATTTTCGTTATTGAAAAAATTATATCTGTATAATTATATATATATATATATATAATATATAATAATTAGTATATATAGATACTATATAAATATGGTAACTCTTCTTTAACACTTTTGGGAAATATTGCTGAATTCGGAAGTAAAAAAAACTGTTCACCAATATTGGGCGATATTTTAAACGTTTTCCTCAAGATATTCCTGTTCCGAAAATAAAAATAATTCTCTGATATATGGAACTGAACAGGAGAGTATTTATTTGGGGCTATACTGCTAGTGAAATTACTTTGTCACTTAAAAATATGTATTTTTATTTTTACTGAGAATTGAGATGAATTTTTCTGTAAAGAAAACACACTGCTTGAACTTTAATATAAAGTCTTCTTTGGCTTTCAAGATTTTACACGCTCAGTGCCACTTTACTTATTCAAACTTATAAAACTAATACTGCATAATTCGTTCTAATTGCTCTGAATGATTGTTGGAGTATCTTACAAAATCTAAGTCAATTGGTAGATAATTGCTGTTTCAAATGATAGAGACTCATCGCCTGAACTCTTCGCATGCTACTTACGTTATCACTTTCTATCTCAATTATTGATATTTCTCCAACATTCATTTTTCTATCTCAATGTTTCTTATTTTATAGAAAAAAAAGTCATTTGTTTTGGTCACTACAGATTAAAACAATATCTTGTTGGATATATGTCTATGAATTCCTTCGCTCCTTTATTCAAAATCTCACTCTAACGCTTCTTCTCTCTTTTGTTAAATCTGACCTGCTGTCACCCAATTTGAGAGATATCTGGAGAACAATCAAATTGGAGACAATTGATGATATACATAGATTTTGGCTTTAATAGTTTCCATAACCATTTAAAATATTGCCAAAACCTTAGAATTTTCAAGTATTTTGCCATATTATACATCAAGCTGATACCATTGATGTCTTCTTATAATATAAACTTGCAGAGTTCTTTTCATTTTTCAAATTTTCTAGAATCAAAATGCACACTTTATATACATCTGATGGCATCATGGCTTGCTAAGATTTGAATCGCAAGTCTCATTGGTATTACTATTAATCATTTTCAGCAAAACTGGAATGCTGAAATGTCTACAAATATTTCTGAACATTCTTATTAAATCACACTGGTGAGTTCTTCTGAACAAATAATTTCATTTTTAATAACACCAGATTACAGAATAAAACAAGAAAAATCTGTGTGTCCTCTAAACTCAGTTCAATTCTGTTTAATGCTGCCATCCGAAGATCAAATGGATTTTGGTTAAGGAAATTTGCCCCATTAATCGTCAAATTTCAAAACCCAGGATTTATATTCCATAATGAAACCTGGGAAAATACTCATGATACACAGTCCTTTTAAACTCTCTGTAACCAGAGTGCAGTTAAGAATAAACTGACCTTGTTTGAAATTTGGTCTCTATATATCGAGGTAATGATATCTGATCGACCTTAGCGAGACATCTTCTCGAATTACTGCCTGACATAATACTGTAAAAGTGGTAATCTTTCTACTAGGATAAGATATTTGTTTAAGATGGCAATAATTCTATTAATCTCTCTCTCTTTTTTGTCTACCACGTATCAATTGGTGGAATCATCATTTATTTTCTTGTGATTTGGTCATTGAAATGCCAAATACTTTTTGGGGAGAAACTCCCTAAAATAACTCATTTATCTACGGCTGATCTATTATCTTTTGTGGTTCCCCTTTCTAGAAAAATACAAGTAACTTCCTTTTTACTATCTAAAATTTTGAATTCTCCAGATATTCTTCTGATGATTTTCCATATTTCTAAAGCGTGTTGTCTAAATTAGGGTTGAAATAAACGGTTTTTTTAATTGGTTTTTTTGAAAAAAAAACACTTTTTTTAAACACAAAAATGTTTTTTCGTTTTTTTAAATACGTCTTTTATATATTTAACAGATGTTTTAAATTATACTAGTATTAAAACAATAGCCCTTCTTAGGCCTAAAAGTGACTATCTAAATACAGATTTATATTACATGATATATATAATATAATAATATATATATAAATAATAATATATAATATATATAGTTACGTAATATATAATATATATATATATAATATATACTAATCATAGTAATATATACGTATAAAAGATATATCAACAAAAGGATGGGTATAACAGTGTTGGTGTCAAGAAAATGAAATTAGAAGTGATTGAATTTCTGTAGTGAAGAGTATTGTGTGTAAGTAATACTTTCTTAACGTAAAAATGATTATCCATAAGTAAGTATGTGTAGGTAGAGATGTATCCGAAGTGAAAAGTATGATTGATTTGTGTGTGAAGAAGCAGATTTAGTAGTTTTGGGTTTAAAATCAAAGATGGGGTTCAGGAATGGGATTAAAATCAGTAAAGTTTTTATTAAATTAAGTTTATGGACTTGGAATGGAAAAGAAGAGCGGAGAGTGGTAAATTAAGAGTGAGAATTTAGTGAAAAAAAGTAATAAGGATAAGTATGTAGAACGCTCGCAAGTAAATCATTGAATGTGAACAAGTTAAACTGAATAAATCTGGACAGCAAATGAAGAAACAATTGTTACAGTGGGGCAAAAAGAATATGTGGTGTCTAAATAGAAGAAGAAATGATAACATGATTGGTCGGAATAAGATACAAGTGGTTAGAAGTAAAAAAGAACTTGGTTGAATGTACTAAACAATGATGAGATGTCAAAAATGTATAGAAATATATAAGAGAAAAAAGGAATGCAAAAGATGCATACGTAAGAGAAAGAATAGGTAAATGAACAGTTGAAGAAGCGGGGACATACAAGGGGAATAGGAAGCTCTGCTGGAAGGAAGCGCGCCAAAAATTAAAATAAGTGGAACCTGCTCAGAATAATGAATATGAGGTGTTTTTTGTAACTGATGAAATTGGATGTGAGGGGGTGGAAAGAACACTTTGAAAAATGTAAATATTTGCAGTATGATGAGCGTGATAATGACTAGTGTGGTGGTTGATGGTATCAAGATAGAATAGTATTGGGAAGAGGTTACAAGAGGGAGAAAATGGGTAAGTGAGAAATGAGAATGGGTAAACTGCAGTATAGATGAATTACTGGAAAATGATCAAGAACGGAGCAAGTATGGTGATGATTGGAATCTTGGGAAGTTTAATAAAGCTTTATAGAGGTTAGTTTGAGGGATTGAGAGCATAATAGTACCTTATATAAGGGAAGAGGGAATAAGGAGACTGTAGACTTATAGGGTATTAGTAATGAGTGTTGTAGGAACATATGCTGGTGTTGGTCGGGAAGAGTGCTCGATGACTAAGGATGATTGGTGGGAACAGGTGCGTTAGGAGTAGTAAGAGATTGTTATCAAATCTTTACATGATCAAATGATAGAGAAAATGAAGAAGAGCATCAATAAATGTATTAGGTTAATACCTGCAACAGGGTATGATAGGGTTAATAGGGAGGTCTGTGGCAGGGGTTAGTGATTTGTTGGTGGTAGGCTCTGAAAGGAATCAAAGTATGTATGACAATGAAGCGTGTGTAATAAATGGTGTCAAAAGTGAATTGTGTTAGTATTAAATAGCGAGGTGAGCAGGCGTGTTTAGTCTCCTGTTATTCCAATTTGTATACGGGATGGGTTAGAAAGAATAAATGTGCGACAGAAAATGGGGTTAAACTGATGAGATGAGTGGAGGTGGCCCTACTATATATGCGGATGATTTGTTTGTGTGCGGAAATCTAAGATTTGAAGATGGTAGAGCTGTTTGACAGGGTGTTAAAAGGGGGTTTTGAAAGAAAAGGTAAATAAGAGTGTGAGTGAGAAAAGTCCTCAGTGTGAGTTATGTTAGATGAGCAGCTGAACAAGTGTCTGAGTTTAAATATTAGGGGTAATTTGATAGAGAACGATATGCATGAGTTTAGTAGGAAGTTATGAAATGACACGAATGGCTGGTGCAATAAATCGTTGTGAATGTAAGGGACTAAGTCTTATGCGCTAGGTCTACATAGGTATTGTTACCTTTCTCTTATTGTATAGTAAGTGAGATCTGGTTGAATAAAATATGTGATTCTAAAATTAATGTTCAGTGACAATCTAGGGGCATGCTAGTGTTGAAAAAACTGATAATGAACCAAAAATGAAGGTATTAGAGTGTTGTGTGAAGAAAGGGTAAATCGAAGAATAAATGAAAGTATTCATTTGAGATTGTTTTGGTCATGTGAAAAGATAGAATGATAGTCAGTTTTAAGCAATTTTGTGGGAATCGACCGGCTATGAGACAAGAAAAAGTGGATGAGTCAGTAAACGAATGTCTGTGAAGGAGAGAAAGTAGTTCGGCAGAGGCAGAGTAAATTGCATAAAGAGAAGGGGTTTTGTTGACGGGGTATGTTTGCCACCTGTCAAGGTTGAAACCTTACACGACGATTTACCATAGTGAGGGTCGTCGCAGTTCCGTGAAGCTATAGGGTATTTCTGACTGCGACGATCTTTCACTGGGTGAGGGGGGGTGGGGTGGGGGGGTTAAGGTCGGCTTCTTTTCACTTTGCAATTCTTCTAACTGGCTTTTTTCTGAGCTTGTCGCACTTACACCAGTCTTGGGAAAAAAGGTAGATGAAACAATTATAACAATATATTATTAATATATATAAATTAATAATAATATAAATTATAATATATAATAATATATAATAATACAGATAGATTTATTTCTATAAATACCCTAGAGCACTAATAAAACGTTATTAAGTACTAAACTCTACTTTTTATATTGTATATAAGGTGCCAATTGATTTAACTGATTTAATGAATAACTTAGCATAAACTGATTATATAATAAAATAAGTAATTTAAAAAAAAACAAAAAAAACAATAAATTTTGGGTCCTTTCTTTTAAAAAAAACGTTTTTTTTAAAAAAACGAAGGTTTTTTTTCGATAATATTAAATTAAGTTTTGTTGAATTATTAAATAATTTTGTTTACATTTCTAAGTAACAAATTCATAAATTTATTCCGGTCCGAAATTTTTTTTGATCCCTAAATGGGGTAATATTCATAAGTTTTGTCTTAATTACCCTAAAATAATATATATTATTAAATAAATTATATATAAATATATATATTATATTAATATATTATATATATATAAATCAAAATCAATATATATCATATATATATATTAATATAATAATATATTATAATATATATATATGAATATATATATTATATATGGTTTGAATGAAAAGAAGATGATGCATGTAGATAGGAGAGTTGAATGTAGGAAGGTGGGCTGTTTAATAAATCCTTGGTGTATTAAAGGATCTAAGTAATTGCACAGGTTTTGCAGATCGGTATATTGGTTAACTGTGTAATGGTTAGGTATATTACAATATGTCATTTAAACGTGCTTCTTTGAGGTGTGAAATATTGTTTGATGTACAATGTGTTTCAGATACAATTTAGGGGCATGTTAGTTGAGAAAATTGATGATACTGAGAATTTATGATCTAGGGAGTTGGTGTCGTGAGAAATGGGATAAATGAAGAATAACAGAGACATTGAGAGTTCTGTAAGATGAAAGAATGGATGATAGTCATTTGTCTAAGCCCGGTGGAATAATTCCAGTTGTTACCCCCCAAAAAATAGTATATATATCTATGGAACATAAATAGATAATCATGCAATGACGTACATCAAGAATGTATGGTTTTTTAATCATTTCTTATTTAATATATGCATCTAATATTGTTCCTTCCCTTCAAGAAATATATGATTTCTTTTTAGCTTCTTAAACATAACATTCTCATTTGCACGTAAACAGGTTGTTTTAAAATTTAATAGCACAAAATCACATCATTTCTGTGCTCCTGTGCAAGCCGTTGAATTGAATAACATTCAAGATAATCATACACCTGGAACAAGTAAGATTTAATGAACATTCAATATTTGATTTCTAATGCTTTTTCCTTTATAGGTGTGTGATAACTCCATTTACAATGAATGTCAAGGTATAAATGAGATTTTGTTCTTCTCCTCAGATTGTTGTGTCTTCAGAAACATTTCCCATAAGAAACGTCACCCTAATTGAGGGATTTCCATCTCTAAGGGTAGGCTTTTCATGATAATTAATAATTATACACAACAATCATATTATTTACCTTTTCATATCTTAGGATCTTAGGTATTGAGTAACTGATGATTTTTGGAGTACAATGTATTTTTCTTTCTATCATTACAACAGGTGCCATTCATGGGGCTTATTTGCCAATCTTGGGGCTTAATTGCCTAATTGCAATCCTGCTGCTTAATTGCCTAATTGCTTATTGCCAATCCTTGGCTTAAATCCAATTGATGCTTAACTGCTTCCTCAATCGTCCAATCAAGGAATGACAATCACTTGAATTCAATACCAAGTGAAGTAATAACAGTCCAAACAGATAGCTAACCAGTTGGTATTGACTTTAGGCATCCATAAAGCAAACACACCTAACCACACTTGTTTCTCATATAACAGATAAACTAATCGCTCAAAGCTGGAAAACGTCTTTCCAAATTTATATAAACTTTAATTCATGAAACTCGATTAATACAATGGAAGTTCTACTGTAATGATTTCAGATCATTTAGATCGTTTGGTAAATATAATGCTAATGTCACGAATTTCATTGTCAATTTCCTTTGACACATTTAGTTCCCCTCCTTAAGAGATAAATGAATAATAAAATAATAAAGAAAATCATCTACCATATTTCATTCCACCTCCAGCAAGATAATATTAAAAATGTCTTGGTTTGAATTCAAGATTGAATTGCCAAATATGTGAAATACTGGACTTGGGTTTATCAATTCTCGGTAAGAAAGCTCGGTAGTAATTAGCTTCTAATCAGGTGGGGAAGAGAATAAGGACTAACCAAATAGTCACAAACCACTCTTACTGTAGGAAAAGGTAATAGGTTCTGTCATTTTAATAATATATACATCATTTTTCACTGATGGTCCCCTTATCGAATTATACCACAGTTAGTACGATATTTTAATATCGATAAATTAGGGTATAATTATAAAGGGTTTTCTCTTTTTCCATTTCCTAACCGTCTGTATTTCTTATTCTTCAAGCAATTCATTTTGGGTTTTTAATGCATGCCACCCTCCTTTACATCAAGTGTGCTGGAATCGACTCTGGGAATCTGAAAAAAAAGTGGATAGGTCAGTAAAGAATGTCTAAGGAAGAATGATCGAGTTGCCAGAGGTGAAAGAAATTGCATAAAGATGATGCGGGATTTTGGATGGGAATGTCTTGTGGGACGCCAGGGAAGAACCCAAAAAGATGAGACGCAAAACAACGTGAGTCCTCGGATCTCATCAAACCCTTGGTGGATTTTTTCTGATTGTAACGAGTTCTCACTTAAGGGTATAAATGAATGAGTCACAGAAGATTTTACTCTTCATCACGGATTGAACACTGACCTCCGCTTGCGAGGTAACAGATAACCGGATAGCTCTAACCACTTAAGGCCCACCACGTCCCAAAAAGAATCTTCAACGTAGTTTTTAGCTCCCGTTTTCTCATCCCATAATTCTCTTCGTTCCTGTCTTTCCTTTCAGCTTGCATCATGTTCTACTACTACTTTCGTTTCCATGTATGGGATACGCAGTATAACTCGTGCTGTTTTTTGTTCTTGT